>CAUYQG010055051.1:0-33668 GCA_963574415.1 Tarsius wallacei | reverse complement strand
AACTTGAACAACTATTGTAACACTATAAGAAAAGGATTGACAGTAGTAGGAAATTGCAGGATCATGGCGGGGGGAGGTGGGACTGACAGTAGTGGGAAACTGCCTGGGGAAGGGGTGGGGCACACCTCATCAACAAGGGTATCTGCACAATGAATATTTGTACATCTAACCCTGAATTGTACCCCACAATTTTAAAATAAAAAATTTAAAGGTGAGAAAAAAAAAGAGATGCTTTAAAATGAGATGCTCAGGGGCTGGGCACAGCGTCTCACACTTATAATCCCAGCACTTTGGGAGGACAAAGTGGGAGGATTGCTTGAGCCCAGGAGTTCAAGACCAGCCTATGCAACATAGTGAGACCCCGTCTCTACAAAAAGTAACATAACATGACGTGATATAACATAACATGAGATGTTCAGACTGCAACCGAAAACCAATCAAAACAGAATCTTAGGGAGAAAAGGACCTGGTATTTCTGCTTAAAACAAAAAAAATCTCCTGTAGTTAAGATGCATGGCCAGCCAAGATGAGAACTATGAAAAAGAAAAGCTACTATGTAGGCTTAGTAAAAAATACCTTGATCTGTTGTCTCCGTAGCATGGCGAGTTCTCTCATGTCTCGGAATGGCTGGAGTAAATACTGATAGAGTTCTGTTGTGGCTTCTGCCAGGCTGCTATAGGCTTCATCCTCCATCTGATACAAGTCCAGAAGCTCAACCATGCTCTCTGTATTCTTGTGCTTATCCAAGAGCTGTGGAACAAGAAAGTTTCATTACTAAGAAGATCAATCATTAACAACATAAAAATACTCCCTTTGAACTTCCTCCTGATCATCTCAGGACCTTGGGACCCTAAAAACATAGAAAAAAAGGGAGAACTAGAAGCACTGATCGCTTTTCATCATTATCCCCATGCCTCAGATGTCTCAGTACTCAAGATTACTGCCTGAATCATTCTTTGGGGACTTGATACCATCTACCTAGATTTAATACTTTAAAAATGCTCCTACCATTCAGTAATCTCCAAATTTATCTAAAAAACAAGCCACTTCATTGTTACAGAGTAATTTATCAGCTCTTGCTGATATTATCTTACCAATTTCCCCAAATCTTCTTTCCACTCCTTTCCTCATACCAATTTGGAACATTCCTTATTAACTTTCTTCCTTATTAACTTTCCTAACAGGCAACATGGTGGTTCACGCCTATAATCTCAGTACTTTGGGAAGCCAAGGTAGGAGGACCATGTGAGTTCTAAATGAGCCTGGGCAACACAGCGAAACCTCTCATCTACAAAGAAAAATTTAGTTAACTAAAAAAATAACCAGGCTGCTGGGTATGGTGGCTCATGTCTGTAATCTCAGTACTTTGGGAAGTAAAAGCAAGAGGACTGTCTGACCCCAGGGGTTTGAGACCAGCCTGGACAACTTGGCGAGATGTCATCTCTACAATAAATAAATTTTAAAAATTAGTTGGGTGTGGTGGCTTGTGCCTGTAGTTCCAGCTACTTGGAAGGCTGAGGCAGAAGGATCGCCTGAGCCCAGCAGGTAGAGGTTGCAGTGGCCATGAGCGTGCCACTGCACTCCAGCCGGGGTGGCAGAGTGAAATTCCAACTCAAAAAAATAAAATAAAATTTGCCAGGCATGGTGGTGCACGCCTGCAGTCCCAACTACTCGGGAGACTTGAGGCAGGAAGATCGCTTGAGCCCAGGAGGTAGAGGCTGTGGTGAGCTATGATTGATCAAACCTCATCTCTGCTGAATATACAGATGTTATTAACTCTCTTTAAATTCTTTGGTACTTGTGTATGTAAGTGTGTGTATGTTCATTCATTCATTTATTTACTCCTCAACAAATACTGACTGAGCAGTTAACACATGTTAGGCACTGGCCTAACAAGCTGGGCATATGAAAACACAATCATGTCTGGATGGAATTTATAGTATAGTGAATAAACAGAAATAATTTTTTTTTAAAAACTTTAATTTTAAAAGTTTCAAACTGTAATAAATATTATGAAAATTATAAAAGTTTTTAAAATAAGGAAAGTAATACAGTAAAACCAAGGGTCCTACAAAGAGATGGGGAGACAGAGATAAACCATGACTTCATTTTGAATGGAGAAAAAAGGCTACCCAAAGAAGCTTAATTTAAATAACTGAAGAACTATGCAGTAAGACAATATTTACTTATTCTTGGTCTCTACCTACCTGATGACAGTATTTTCTCCAAATGCAAAAAAATTCTTCTATTCTTTTTCAAATCTACAGTTTGTGCTATCTTCCTCCCTACTTTTTAACTTTTAGGTATTGTATCAGTTTGTGCATATAATCATGATAAATTTAGACTTTGGATTAATTTCCTGCCCAGGTTTTAGGCACAAAGTTATAGTAGCATTTACACAGTTTTCTGCCTACTGTGTAATCCACAATCATAAATCAGATCATCTACATTACAGTACTTTTAAAACAAAGAGTACTATATAAATATTAGCTATAATTTATTTTAAGGCTGTTGTAATCTCAACTTTCAAAGCTAATATGGAGAATTTCCACTTCTCCAGTATTAGCTGAGTAGTTCTATCAGACCAACCCTGGTGCAAAACAACTACCTAGAGGTACTACGGAGTGACCAAGGAAGGCACAAATTGGAAGGGACATCAACAACTCCTTGGAAGTAGAGAAGGTTCCAAGTGATATTTTACTTCATGGCTTCTAGCCTAATCTAAGGAGATGTCCCAGTGGGTGCCAAAAGGAGGGGAAAAGTACGGTTAAAACTCAGATGCCTAGTCTTTCTGGTTTAAAGAATCTGGCCAGGCACAGTGGCTCACATCTATAATCCCAGCACTTTGGGAGGCTGAGGCGAGAGGATTGCTTGAGTCCAGGAGTTCAAGACCAGTCTGGGCAACATAGCAAGACAACCCATCTCTACAAGAAAATAAAAAAAATTAGCTGGGTGTGGTGGCACACCTCTGTAGTCCCAGCTACTAAGGAGGCTGAGGTAAAAGGATCACCTGATCCCAGGAAGTTGAGGCTGCAGTGAGCCATGATTGTGCCCCTGCACTCCAGCCTGGGTGACAGAGTAAGACTCTTAACTAAAAAAAAAAAAATCAAAACAAATTAGCTAGGCATGGTGGTGAGCACCTGTAGTCCCAGCTAACTGAGAGGCTGAGACAGGAGGATCACCTCAGGTAGAAGCTGCAGTGAGCCATAAGCATGCGATTGTACTCCAGGCCTGAGTGACAGAATGAGACCCTGTCTCAATCAAATAAAAATAATAAGAATCTCAGGTTAGAGTTCAGGACAATCACAGCAGCAAGAAAGTGAGGGGACGATGCTGAAAAGGAGTCAGTCTAAGAGGAGAAACCCCACATTCTTATATAAACTCTTCTCAAATCTCTGGCTGATCAATGGAACTCTACATGCATAGGACAGGCTCTAAGCAATCCAGACAAAAAAATATTTCATCTGCTGCCTCTACAAAGTAAGAAGAATTTGAAGTTTGAGTCCAATCAACTTTACTGTCTGCCAAAAACAAAACTGTAGAAATCAATACTCTATGGAGAGAATCCAGAGACTCTACAATGTATCGTTCACAATGTCCAGGATATAATCCAAAATGATTAGACCTATAAAGAAATAGAAAAACAAAACTCAGTACTCAAAAAGCAATCAATGAAGCCCAACCATAAGATGAAACAGATATAGATTTAGCAAAGATTTCAAAGCAGCTATTACAGTGATGCTAACATACATAAAGGAAATGTGTTCATAAAGAATAGAAAATTTCAAAGAAGAAACAGAAACCAATAAAAAATTAAAGGACATCCTAGAACTGAAAAAAAAAAACAATCTAAAATTTAAAAATACACTGGAGGGGTACAGAATACAGTAGTAGTGACAGTAAGTGAACCTAAAGGTAAATTAAGATGTAATCATGCCTGTAATCTCAGCACTCTGGGAGGCAGAAGTGAGAGGAAATTCGCCTGAGCCTGTGAGTTCAAGACCAGCCTGAACAGCACGGTGAGACCTTGTCTCTACAATAAATTAAAAAATTAGCTGGGTGTGGCGGTACATGTTCCAGCTACTTGGAAGTCTGAGGTGAAAGGATCACCTGAGCCCAGCAGGTTGAGGGTGCGGTAGCCGTAAGCTGCATGCCACTGCCCTACAGTCTGGGCAACAAAGTGAGACTTCAACTCAAAAAAAGAAAAAAAGAAAAGAAAGAAAGAAATTATCCAAGTTGAAAGAAAAGGAAAAATAAAAATGCCTCAGGGATCTATAAGGCAGTATTAAAAGGTCTTAACGTACACTTAACTGGAATTCTAGAAGAGAAAATGGGTCATAAAAAATATTTCAAGAAAAATCCCAAACTTGGTAAAATACATAAATTTACATATTCAGGAAGTGTTGATAATCCCAAGCATATAAATGCAAGGTTACCCACAAGTATGCTTATCAGAGTTAAACTACTATAAATCAAAAATAAAAGTGACTATCCTGAAAACGATCATAGAAAAATAACACATATGAGGAACAAGTAACCTATTCAATAAATGGTGCTGGGAAAACTGGTTGATCACATGCAGAAGATTGAAACAGGACCCCTACCTATCACCATACACAAAAATTAACTCTAAATGGATCAAAGACCTAAACGTAAAACCGCAAACTGTAAAAAACTTAGAAAATGCAGGAGACACCCTTATGGAAATTGGAACTGGGAACCAATTCCTACTCAGAACCCTAAAGGCCAATACCTTAAGAAATAAGATAGACAAGTGGGACCTCATCAAACTAACGAGCTTCTGTAAAGCAAAAGAAACCATCAAGAGAGCAGGGAGACAGCCCACCACAGAATGGGAAAAAATATTAGCCAACTGTATATCTGACAAAGGCCTAACATCTAGGATCTACAAGGAACTCAAATGCATGGAAAGGAAAAAAACAAACAGTCCCATTAAAAAGTGGACAAAAGACATGAACAGACACTCCTCAAAAGAAGATATACTAGCAGCCAACAGACACATGAAAAAGCACTCAGCCTCACTCATCATCAGAGAAATGCAAATCAAAACCACATTCAGATACCACCTAATCCCAGTAAAAACGGCAATCATTAATAAACAACAACAGATGCTGGTGAGGACACGGAGAGAAAACAACGCTTCTACACTGCTGGCGGGAATGCAAACTAGTGCAACCTCTTTGGAAGACAGTGTGGCGATTTCTGAAAGAACTAGAAATTGATCTTCCATATGACCCAGCAATTCCCCTATTGGGAATATACCTGGAGGAACTCAAATCATTACAAAAAAAAAACCTACACACATGTGCTTGTTGCAGCTCTATTCACAACCGCAAAAACATGGAACCAACCATGTTGCCCATCAAATCTAGACTGGATAAAAAAAATGTGGTACATATACACAATGGAATATTATGCAGCCATAAAGAAGGACAAACATATGGACTTTGCAGCAACTTGAATGGATTTAGAGTTGATCACTCTCAGCGATCTATCACAGAAACAAAGAACAGAGTACCATATGTTTTCACTCATAAGCAGACCTTGAACAATTATTATAACACTATAAGAAAGGGATTGGCAAACTGGGAATCCCTAGTGGGAAACTGTCAGGGGAGGGGGGTGGGATTGGCAGTTGAGGGGGGTGGGATTGGCAGTTGAGGGAAACCGCTAGGGGAGGGAGGGGCATACCTTATCAACAAGGGTACCTGCATAATCAACATTTGTATACCGAACCCTGAATTTTACCCCACATCTTTATAATTAAAAAGAAGTTTAAAAAAAAAAAAAAAAAGAGGAGCTGGGCTCGGCGGCTCAGTCTGTAATCCCGCGCTTTGGGAGGCTGAGGTAACTGGATTGCCTGAGCCCGCGGGTTTGAGACCCGCCTGGGCAACTTGGCGAGACCTCATCTTTACAACAAATCAAAAAAATTAGCCAGGAGTGGTAGCGCGTGCCCGTAGTTCCAGTTACTTGGAAGGCTGAGGCAGAAGGACCGCCGGAACCCAGCAGGTCGAGGCTGCAGGTGGCTGGGAGCATGCCACTGCACTCCAGTCTGGGCAACAGAGTGAGACTCCAACTCAAAAAAAAAAAAAGAGGAACAAATGTACCTATGAATTGAGTTCAAATTAGAAACAATAGAGAACAGAAAGGGAAATCAAAACATACCTGGCAACCCATCCCCAAGAAAACATCATTCAAGAACAAAGAAAAAATAAACATATTTCCAGATAAATTAAAACTAAGAGAACTCAGCTGGGTGTGGTAGCTCATGTCTGGAATCCCAGTACTTTGGGAGGCTGAGGCAGGAGAACTGCTTGAGCCAGGATTTCAAGACCAGCCTACCTGGGCCAACACAGTAAGACCTGTCTCTACTTAAAAAAAACAAAACCAAGAGAACTCATCACAAGCAGATGAACACTCTAAAACCATTTTGCTCTTTTTTTTTTTTTAAGTTGTTCAGTTTGAAGGAAAATGATACAGATGGAAAAATAGATTTTTCAGAAAAGAAGAGAGACCATTGGAAATGGTTAAGTTAATAAGCAAATAGACATTTTCCTTTTAAATACTATAAAATACATGCATATTCAAAGCAAAAATTATAATACTGTATTGTGAGGTTTATAATGTATGTGACTATAATAAACATGACACCTACAGCACAAATGACAGGGGTGGAGATGAATCTATACCAACACACATAGATTCTTATAGTTAAGATGAAAAGGTACAAACCAGGCACAGTGGCTTGCACCTATAACCCGAGCTACAGGAGAGGCTAGGGCGGGAAAATCACATAAGCCCAGGAGTTTAAGGCTGCAGTTAGCTACAATTGTGCCACTGCATCCTAGCCTGGGTGAGGGTGAGACTCTATTCCTCAAAATAAAGAAAAACAGATCAAGTCATACAATATTAACTCTATGTATGGCATAATCCCTATGACAGCCACTAAACGAATAATAATTCAGGAAAGTATAGCTGAAAACCCAATAGGTTAAAGTTACTGAATTAACCCAAAAGAAGGCAGGAAAGGACAAAGGAAAAGGGAAATTTTTAACAAGTAATTAATTTTTTTTAAAAGTGGACATTTCGTCTACATACCTCAAGTAAAAAAATAAGACGATACAAGAAGAAAATAATCTGCCAGGTGAAGTGTCTCATGCCTGTAACCCCAGAACTTTGGGAGGCGGATGCAAGAGGACTGCCTGAGTCCAGGGGTTTGAGACCAGCCTGGACAACATGGTGAGACCTTGCAGATTAAAAATTAGCCGGGTGTGATGGCATACACCTGTGGTTCTAGCTACTTGGAAGGCTGAGGTGGAAGGATCACCTGAGGCCAGCAGGTCGAGGCTGCAGTGGCTGTGAGTGTGCCACCCTAACTCCAGCTTGGGTGACAAGAGATGCCAACTAAAAAAAAAAATTAAAAAAGCCTCAACTATGTGTTGCTACAAAAGATGAATTTTAAAAACAAAGACACTAATAAGTTGAAAGCACACAGTAAAGCATAAGAAGACTGCAATGACTACATTAACATCAAATGAAGTAGACCGCAAGATGGAAAGTATTGCTGGAGATAATGCAGAACATTCTGTAAAGATGAAAGAGTCAATTCATCAGGAAGATACAACAATCATATATATGTACATACCTAATAATAGAGCTTCAAAGTCCATGAAGCAAAAATGTAAAGAATTTTTTGAAAGGAAGCAAATTCAGAGTTTGAGATTTCAACACTCTTTTCTCAGCAATTGTCAGAACTAGAAAAAAATTCAGTCAAAACATCGTTGTTAGCATAGTGAGTAAAAAAATTTAAAAAGAAATATAATAAAAATTCCAATGAAAACAAAGATAGATATTAATATAAACAGGACTAAATCTATTCAAGAGATTGAATCAATAACTAAAAATCTTCCAAAACAGTAAGCATCAGGTCCAGACAGATTCACTGGGGAATTCTACCAAATACTTAAGGAAGAAATTATACCAATTCTCTACAATCATTTCCAGGAGACAGAAACAAAGGGAATATCTTCTAACTCATTCTATGAGGCCAGCATTAGTCTAATACCAAAAACAGACAAGAAACTACAAGAAAGAAAAATTACAGACTAACATCTCCCATGAGCAGACACAAAAGTCCTCTGCAAGACATTAGCAAATTAAATCTAACAATATATAAAAAGAATGATATAACACAACTGAAGGTGATTTATTCCAAGTATATGAGGCTGATTCAACATTCAAGAATCAGTTAATGTTATATATCACATCAACAGGCTAAACAAGAAAAATCACATGGTCATATCAACAGGTGCAGAAAAAGCTTTTCACAAATTCCAACTCATGACAAAAACTCTTAGCAAACTAGGAATACAGTGAAACTTCCTTCGACTTGATAAAGTACATCTACAAAAAACCTTGAACAACATCATATTTAATGGTGAAATACTAGAAGTTTCCCCACTAAGAGGCACAAGGTAAGGATGCTCCGTCCTAATACTCCTCTTTAACAAAGTACTAGAAGTCTAGCAATAACCTAAGAAAAGGAAATAAAAAGTATATCGATTGGGAAGAAAAAATAAAACTCTCCTTGCAGATGATATATTTGTCTATGTAGAAAATCCAAAAGAGGTCAGACAGGGTGGCTCATGCCTGTAATCCCAGCACCTTGGGAGACCGAGGCAGCAGTATTGCTTAAACCCAGGAGTTCGAGACCAGCCTAGGTAAGACAGAAAGACCTTGTTTCTACAAAAAAAAAAAAAAAAAAAATCAAAAAATTAGCTGGGTATAGTGGTGCACACCTGTAGTCTCAGCTACTCAGGAGCTTAAGCAGGAAGATCACTTAGGCCCAGGAGTTCGAGGTTACAGTGAGCTATCATCATGTCACTGCACTCCAGCCTGATCACAGAGCTAAATCTTGTCTCTAAAAAAAATTTATTTAATTAGTCTTTAAAGGCTCCAAATGTCATTTATATTACCACACCAAAAAATGAAATATAAGGATGGACATGGTGGCTCACATCTATAATTCCAGCACTTTGGGAGGCCGAGGTAAGAGGACTGCCTGAGCCCACGAGTTCAAGACCAGCCTGGGCAACTTGGTAAGACTTCATCTCTACAATAAATCAAGAAAAATTAGTCGGGCATAATGGCTCCTGCCTATAGTTCCAGCTTCTTGGAAGGCTGAGGCGGAAGGATCGCCTGAGCCCAGCAGGTCGCAGCTGTGATGGCCATGAGCGGGCCACTGTGCTCCAGCCTGGGCAACAGAGTAAGACTCCAACTCAAAAAAAAAAAGTGTGTGTGTCGGGGGGGATATTTAGGTGTAAATCTAGCAATATATGTACAAGATCTACATAAGGAAAGCTATAAAACTCTTACGAAAGAAATTAAAGAAGATCTAAGGAAATATCCCATGTGTGGCTAGAAGACTCAATATCGACAAGATGTCAGTTCTTCCTAACTTGATTTATAAACTCAATGCAATCCTAATCAAGATCTCTGCAAGTTATTTTCTGGATATAAGAAAACTGATGTCTTCTCTCTCTGTTTACACAGAGAGGTAAAAGACGTAATACAATATTGAACAACACTAGTTTAGATACTAAAGAACTACAGTAGTCGTCAAGACAATGAGGTAATGGAGAAAGAATAGACAAATAGACCAATGTAACAGAACAAAGCTCAAAAATAAATCCACACAAATACAGTCAACTAATCTTTTGTTAAAGGAACAAACTCAATTCAGTAGAAGAGTCTTTTAATCTTTTGTACTCAGATGTTCCCTCTGAGGGGACATCATAAATCTAGCAAGGTACTGGGGACATGAAAAGAATGCTGGTGATTATACAGGACAAAAAGTTATGCAAGTGAAAATTTTTCAAAAATGTATGTTTTCTTGAAGTTTTCCATTCAAATTGCACAAAAAAGGCAAATACAAAGATGGAATATATATACTGAGAAATGATCAATCGAAAAGCAGTCTTCAGGAAATCACAAGCGTTCATCCACATCTTTGAACAACAGATTGGACAATAAATTAACTATTAATAATGTGGGTGGAAGAAAACAAGACTCATTGTCTGCTCGAATAGAAAAACACCAGGTAGCAAATGTCCAACAAATTACTATTGTACCACATGTATCAATGAACCTGCAATGCATGATGGTGACTGTTTCACATGTTACCACAGGTTAGAAAAAAATAAGATATAAAATTTTGATTTTTTTTTTGGTCATACGTAAGTTCCTCAATGTCCAAAAGTCCGTTATAAGCCAAATATCATACAATAAAATAACTGGTTCCAACACTATACTATTTAATATAAGTGATTCTTTTTTTGCTATTTTGTAAAAAAAAAAAGTGTGGTCGAGTTGCTGACAGGTGATCCACAGGATGTCTCTGAGTGCAAAGGGTTTAATTATATTTTGTGCCTCAGCCTCTTCCTTTTGGGTCGACAAAGGCAATAATCTCTCCCTGCAAAAAATTATAAATTCACAGAAGCCTTTTTTACCTTTTACTTCATTTGAAAACGAATACTTTCTCTGAGATAATGATTTTCTAAAAGTTTCAGGAATAGCAAAACTGTTAAAAGAATAAGGAAAAAAAACAGTAGCAACATCTTGCAATAGTAAAATTCCTGAGTCATTTTCAAGTGATCAAATGCCACAATTTAACAGTAAGAAAACCCTCAGATACTAGGATTCTTTGGGCTCTTCTTACAGGGACACTAAAGTAAATACAACAAACTTTAGATATTATCTTCTGCCAACACAAAAACATTAAGTCATTATAAGTCTATTAATTAAATCACCGTATCAGTCTACACAAATATGTGGGACAACTGAGGACAGACAATGTGTGCAACAACTCAGGACAGAAAATCAGTTGTTCTATTCAAATATTTTAATGTATTTGTCTATTATTTCCCACACGCTTTTTATCCTCAAACAGAATAGTACTTTACAGAGCTATTAAGCAGCAACTACTTAATACTCTTGCAGAGAAGCCCACAGTATCTCACCTAACACTGCTAATTTATAGCCTTCTTTGCTATAAAGTTGCATAATTTTCCAATACTAGATTACCTTGAAAGCAATTTTAACTTTAAGTGGTCAATCTATTTTTTTTTTTTTTTTGAGTTGGAGTCTCACTCTGTCACCCAGACTGGAGTGCAGTGGCCGCTCCCAGCCACTGCAGCCTCGACCTGCTGGGCTCCGGCGATCCTTCCACCTCACCCTTCCAAGTAGCTGGAACTACAGGCATGCGCTGCCACGCCTGGCTAATTTTTTTGATTTATTGTAGAGATGAGGTCTCGCCAAGTTGCCCAGGCGGGTCTCGAACTCGCCGGCTCAGGCAATCCACTCACCTCAGCCTCCCCAAGTGAGGGATTACAGGCTGAGCCACCGAGCCCGGCAGTCAGTCTATTTTAATCTAAGTATCTGTAAATAATCTTAAAATAAAGAAAATGCATTTAATAATTTAATTTCAAAAGATGCAACTGACTAAATATTAGACTTCAGTCTAAATCATTTCCTATAATTCATGGTAAAAGAATTCAACAGGTGAAAGAATAATCACTAACTTGCCATAATTACATAATTTAACATTCTATTTTGCAAAACTAAAACGGACAAAGTTCAGGGAATAAACTGAGCAATGGATATTTGTAGGTTATGTAACCATAATATGTGCAAGGTGCTATAAATAATGCTCAAAAAAGAGTAAAAAGAAATCGTTAAGAAAGTTGGATAAGGCTGGGCGCAGTGGCTCACGCCTATAATCTCAGCACTTTGAGAGGCTGAGATGAGAGGATTGCCTGAGCCAGCGGGTTCGAGACCAGCCTGGGCAACTTGGTGAGACCTTGTCTCTTCAATAAATCAAAAAATTAGCCAGGCATGCATGGTGGTGTGTGCCTGTAGTTCCAGCTACTTGGAAGACTGAGGAAGAAGCATCGCCTGAGCCAGCAGGTCCGGGCTGCGGTGGCCGGGAGCATGCCACTGCCCTCCAGCCTGGGTGACAGAGTAAGACTCCAACTCAAAAAAAAAAAAAAAAAAAAGTTGTATTATTTCAAATTAAGAATACTTGGGATGGTGAGGGAAGGTCTGAATTTAAAATGTGAGTGATGCATTTAAAATGTGAAAGACTCAGGTTTGTTAAATCTGAGAAGATTCACTGAATAAGACTACAAATGGATCTGAATGAGAATACAACATGCCTGCAAAGGATTTCAGAAGGACTGAAGCTTAACCAACACAGTATAAAAATCGTCACAACAGGATTCAGCAGAAAGGGGCCCAGAAAATAAAACTGAATTTCTTCCGCTTCAAAATCTGACACATACCCTGGCCATTTCAGAAAATTATTTTGCCCTATTGCTTCATTTAAAAGACATGAAGCTGAATTGTATAAGCCATTAACTAAATGTATTAGTCTAATAAGTAGAACACATCTTCCTTTCCCTTCTTTCTAGGGTCTCTAATTGATCCCTTTTTTAATCTATCCTTGCTCCATCCCCCCAATCTAATCCTAGTAAGAAGGGGCTCTTAACCCGGGAGGTCTCCACTATCTGACATCTGAAGCAAATTTCTACTTAATGCAAAAATATCTCTAGGGCAAAGACCCAAAACTTTTATCAGGTTTTTAAAGGAATCAGTGACAACAGTTTAAAAAACTTTCTTTTCAAGAAAGATTTCTTACATATCAGTGCTTAGAGAAAACTGTCAAATTACTCCGTTGCCGTGTACTCCTTTCCTCAATCCTATTCAATTTAGCTTCTAACCCAGTGACTAATTACAATTACAGGAGAAGAGAGAAGATACTTTCTGTGCCCTGTGCACTGGCAGTTGGAGTTAGTGCTGGGGTCATCTCTTTGACATTGGGATAAGACTTTCACTATCTGTGAAGATCTTGAAATAATTTTTAAAGTCTTAAATATAAACTTTAAGGGTACCTGAACGAAATATTTTTGTATGCCTAACCCCTAACTGTACCCCACAATAACATAATAAAATAAAATTAAATTTAAAAAAAATATATATATATATATATAAACTTTAAACTTTAATCTCCAATACATAGTCTCATAACTTTCTTTCCCAAATCTGATGTGTCAAGCCTAAGAATGAATGCCTCCTTTCTTTTGTTAATTAATTTTGTTATCTAAAGCGATGCTTAGGAAGTAACATAAGATCTGCAAATAATGTCTTTGCCATTAATTATTAAAATATGCAAATAATTAGCTGCTTGTGAAAAGGGGTGACTTAGGATACTCAGATGGAAGGTGCCTATCCCAGCAATGATACTTCATCTGTGGCCCTGGGAACTAACTCCCTTTAGGTCTACTGGGTCTGTTTCCTCTATTGACAAATAAGAACCAGTGGCATACATTTCCCACATTCACAAAGCACACTGCTGATCTCTGTTCCTGTCTTCTAAAACTATTGAATCATTTTTATATCATTTCTATCAATTATTATTTGTTAATACCAAAATCTAACTTTAGAAAGCACAAGGACTACTGTCAGTTGTGACCCAAGCTGATATTTCTTAATGATTTTTCAGGCCAGGCACATGGCTCATGCCTTGAATCCCTCTACTTTGGAAGGACTAGACAAGAGGATCCTTTGAGGTCAGGAATTGGAAACCAGCTTGGTCAGTACAGCTAGATGGGTTGCTACAAAAATTAAACAACAACAAAAAAAGTTGGGCATGGTGGTTTGAGTCTGTAGTCCCAACTACTTGGGAGGCTGAGGTGAGAAAAATCACTTGAGTCTAGGAGTTCCACGCTGCAGTGAGCTGTGACTGCATCACTGTACTCCAGCCTGGGTGGCAAAGACAGACCCTGTCTCAAAAAAAAAGATTTTTCAAATTCTTTCCTTTGTAGGCAATGGTAAATTTGGCTGCATTTTACTCCTGGGGAAACACATCAAATGTACAATACCTGTTCTGTACATATATGGCATGTAGAGAAACCAACCTTAAACTGCATCAAAGAAAATCTAGTGAGCACCTACTCAGTACACTGGGGGATTCCAGACATTAGAAAACAAAATCTACCTTCATCTCTTTGGGGCTTACAATGCATTTTAAAGGGCAAAAAGAGAAAAACTAGGTCATTAGTTATGGATATCAGTCGCAACGTAAGGCCTCTCTGATTTCTGGATTCTAACAGAAATTTCTGATTTCTGACAGTGGTCAGAAATAACTTTCTACGGGAGGGGTACTTGATCTGGCCCTAGAAAGAAGCATGGAACTAAGACAACCAAAAAAGAAAGGCATTAGGGGATGGTGCCCCGTACAATGGAGCAAAAACAAAGGTGCATATGGTGAATTCCACAAATAATGGATTAAAAAGCTTGACTAGGGTCAGAAGTGGTATTCTATCTACTTGAAAGGCTGAGGTGGGAGGATCATTTGAGCCCAGGAGCTTGAGGCTGCAGTGAGCTCTGACAGAGTTGCTGCACTCCAGCCTGGGCAACAGGACAAGCCTATCTAAAAAGAAAACTTGGGACTGGGTGTGGTGGCTCATACTTTTAAATCAGTACTTTGGGAAGCTGGGGCAGGAGGATCTCTTGAGCCAGGAATACAAGATCAGCCTGAGTAACACAGTGAGACCTCGTCGCTACAAAAAAATCAAAAATTAGCCAGGCATGCACCTGAGGCAGAAGGAAAGCCTGAACCCAGGAGTTAGAGGCTGTGGTAAACCGTGATCGTGCCTCTGCATTTCAGCCTGGGAGACAGAGTGCGACTCTGAGACAGACAGACACACACACACACACATACAAGGTTTATGTACAGAACAGAGCAAGACTACCAGGCTAAGTAAGATGCTAATATGTGGATTAATATGTGGATGATCCCGGATGATGGCAACTTGGACACTGTAAACAAGACAATGATAAGTAATGTAAGTATTCAGTTTGTTGTTCTACGTATTAGGGCTGGAGAGGTAGGTACCATGGTGTGCAAAGTAGTACTTTAAATTGTTTGGGAGCAAGTATGGAAAGGCTACACCACAAGGAAGATGAGAGGAAAGCTAAAACCAGTTCAAGTTTTTACTAAGATAATGGACATGGGAAAGCAATAGCATAGGAAAACAGGAAAGCATGGGTGATTCCATGGTTCAGTTCTAAAAATCATATTTAACATTTCTGAATCAGTATGCATTTACAAATCAATGCGTACATATAACAGTTTCTTTCCCTCACACTGAAAAAACCTGTTATAAAGTCAACCATGTGTCTAATCAATGGCTTCTTAAAATCACCTAACACCAGATTTGAAAGAAGCAAATAATTCTGGAAACTGATGGTATTGGGGGAAATTCCAGGGAAACAAACTAACTGAAAGCAGCCACTCCAGATAAAGCCACAGACCACGTGAGGAATAGCAGGTGAAGGATGTGCTCTGGGTAGTAAATGAACCAAAAAGAAAAGCAGAACATCCAGGTACAATGAAAAGTTGTAATGCCAGGCACAATAGCTCACGCCTGTGATCCCAGCACTTTGGAAGGCAGAGGCAAGAGGATTGCCTGAGCCCAAGGGTTCAACACCAGCCCAGGCAACTTGGCCAGACCTTGTCTCTACAATAAAACAAAAATAGCCAGGCATGGTGGCATGCACCTGCAGTTCTGGCTACTTGGAAGGCTGAGGTGGAAGGATCACTGGAGCCCAGCAGGTTGACACTGGGATGGCCATGAGTATGCCACTGCAATGAAGCCTGGGAAACAGAGTGAGAAAGAAAAAAGAAAAAAAAAAAAGCTGACCAGAGATTTAGGATGGTGGAGAGTAAAATTTCACTTAATAAAATCTTTTTTTTTTTTTTTGAGTTGGGAGTCTCACTCTGTAGCCCAGACTGGAATGAAGTGGCCACTCCCGGCTACCGCAGCCTCAACCTGCTGGGCTCCGGTGATCCTTCCGCCTCAGCCTTCCGAGTAGCTGGAATTACAGGCACGCACTACCACGCCCGGCTGATTTTTTGATTTATTGTAGAGATGAGGTCTCGCAAAATTGCCCAGGCAGGTCTCGAACCCTTAAGACTTAGGTGTATACACACAAATATACACATGTACCAAACACTAGCTTGCTTGCTTCTTTAAGAAAGAGAGGATCTTGCTTTGTTGCCCAGTGCGGAGGTACAATCATAGCTCACTGTAACCTCTAATTCCTGGGCTCAAGCGATTCTCCCACCTCAGCCACCTGAGTAGATGGAACTACAGGCATGCCCAGCTAATTTTCCTTTTCTTTCTCTCTTTCTTTTTTACAGCAACAACCAACCATGGTGCCAAGGCTGGTCTCAAACTTTTGACCTAAATGGTCCTCCCACCTTGGTCTAAAGGCATGAGCCCACTGGGCTGGTCCAGTTTTTCAAACATCCTATTTATATATTACATAGGAAACAAACAAAATCAATATCTTATAAAAACTCATAAACTATATACAGCATATATACTTTCAAGATGGATGCTTGGCCCTAAAAGTATTGCAGTATAGTCAGCTCTGCTGCACTGTTCCAGTCATTAAGTCAGAAAAAGAGTTTGGGACTAACAACAGAAAAAAGATTTGCAATAACAATGTTGTTCATTGGGAAAGAGTAAGATATGAGGCTCTTAAGTTTAGCACATACTTATCTGTAAGTATGGCTTCACATTTCAGAGTGAACATTGTGACTTGCTCAGTTAGTTAGCTTACCTATATTTACAATTCAAGGATGAGATGAAGCAAAATCTACATTAACTAGTAACACTGTACACCAAAGGTCTTGATCATCTCTCTAATAAGAACACTAATAAAATCGAATATTGTACCTATAAAGAAGCATATTATTTTATAATAAAGAAGTAACTGAAGATTTGCCCTTGTCTTAAACCACATTAATTTTTCATCCTATTCCCTCCAAACAGAAATGGACATTTCAAATAAATTGATTTATCAAAAATTCAGCTGGGCACGGTGGCTCACGCCTATAATCCCAGGACTTTGGGAGGCTGAGGTAAGAGGATTGCTTGAGCCTAGGGGTTCAAGACCTGCCTGGGCATCTTGGTGAGACTTCTACAATAAATCAAAAAATTAGCCAGGCATGGTGGCACATGCCTGTGATTCCAGCTACATGGAAGGCTGACGTGGAAGGATCACCTGAGGCCAGGAAACCAAGACTGTGGTGGCTGTTTTTGTGCCCTGCGCTCCAGCCTCAGTGACAAAGTGAGAATATGACTAAAAAAAAAAAAAAAAAAAATCAGCATATGTAAATACCTAAATACTCTTTGTAAGAAATAAAAGTCTGAATCCTTTGAAAATCATGCTAATAAGCTGGGCGCAATGGCTCACACCTATAATCCCAGCACTTTGGGAGGCGGAGATGAGAGGACTGCCTAAGCCCACAAGTTCAACACCAGCCTGGGCAACATGGCAAGACCTCATCTCAACAATAAATCAAAAAATTAGCTGGGTGTGGTGGCACAAGCCTGTAGTTCCAGTTACTTGGAAGGTTGAGGAGGAAGGATCACCTGAGGCCAGCAGGTCGAGGCTGCAGTGGCCATAAGCATGCCACTGCACTCTAGTCTGGGTGACAGAATGAGACTCCAACTAAAAAAATATATAAATAAAAACCAATCAGTTATTTCAGTTGGAATATCAGAGAATCAACTGTAATCAGGCGTTTCCGGAATAGAAAGGGCCTATAGGAAAATAAGGAGAAGAGCTATCAAGAAAATTGATAAGAAGAAATACTAGATTCATAATTGCAACCAAATGTACCAAAAATGTACCAAAAGGACCTCTGTGTCCTGTGAAGTCAACCAAAATAATATATACACGAAGCAGCAACAAGGGCCTTAGGAACCATGGACCAAGAGTTCCTGCTAAAAGGACATAAGAGACTTAAGAGCAACCTGTCACCCTTTCTGGCTGTTTTTTTGACATTTAGTTTGTTAATATTTTACCTGTATGGCACAAGCTTCCATTAAAACCAACCTGGCTTTTAGTAGAACAAATTTGGGTCTGGGAGGAAACCAGCAGTCAATGAGCTGCTTCAGGAAAAAAATAGATGAAAAATTATCATGATAATATTAGCAGTTGGTATTTACTGAGGGTTTCTATATATACCAGACACCGTGCTAAGCACTTCACATATATTTTCTTTTATTCTTCTTAACAATCTTATGATGCAGGTATAACTATAACACTTCAGAGATAAAGAACCAGAGGCAGAAGCTCTGTAATTATCAGAAGTTAAGCTAATGAAAGATAGAAGAGAGGTGTGAACCCCTGCAGCCTAATCTCAAGCTCTTAACCACAGCTCCACGTGGCCTCTACTCAAGGCTGGTCTATCCTTTTTCCCTTAAGGGAAAAATCCAAATCTTTTCAATTTAGGGAGACTGAAAATATGAAATTTCATGGAAAAGGGGAAACAGAACAGAGTAACTAGGGAATGGTGCAGTTAGACAACATGAAAAGAGAATAAAAATAATTCAATTTTGGAATTTCTTCCAGTTTTCAATTTCTAAACCAGCAAACACACTGATACTTCAGATAAATACCTGTTCCTCTGTATTTATGTCAAACCCATTTAAATAGTTTCCACCAAGACAAATAAAATAGCCTTACTTCAAGTTACAGGTCTCACAAGGCTCAATGTATAGAATAAAACCTGCTCAAGAGTCAACTCCATGGCCCTCCAGGGAGCCTGTGACTTTACTACACAGTTTACAAAAACAAGACCCTAAGGCAGGTTTCACTGTGAGTTGGCATATCATTTCTTTTTAGTGAAATAGTGAATGTCATTCATTTCCATAAAATTTTCAAGTTTAAATGTTGCTACTCTAAAAAGTAAATTTATGCCCTCTTTCTCTCTTAATTCTTCATTTTCTTAACCCTACTTGTCATAACCTTTTCATTTAGCAACCCTGATACCAAAATGCACATCACCTAATAAAAAGAAAAAAAAAAGCACCAGGATATCCAAACTTAAAATAAAACAAGACGTTAACATCCTTAACCATCTTCCTTTCTAGACTAGCCAGAAAAATTTAGCAAATAAGACAAATAATTATTTAACATACTTATGAGAAGGAAAGTTATAAAAAGAGAAGATTAAATTTAATGTTATAGATTAATTATGGGAATAAAAGCAAAAGCAGGAGGGAGGAGGTAGATTTCAGACCTCAGTTAAGAATATACCAAATTTCCTACTTCTACTGAGGGGGACAAAAACATATTAGGAAATGCTGCTGGGAGATAAACAATTTTCTTTCAAATAAGATGTATCTGTCTGCCGGGCACAGTGGCTCATGCCTGAAATCCCAGCACTTTGGGAGGTGGAGGCAAGAGGATTGCCTGAGCTCAGGGGTTCGAGACCAGCCTGGGCAACTTGGTAAGACCTCATCTCTACAATAAATCAAGAAAAATTAGGCGAGAGGATAGCCTGAGCTCAGGAGTTCAAGACCAACCTGAGCAACATGGCAAGATCTCATCTCGAGCTACACTAAATTTAAAAAAACTAGCTGGGTGTGGTGGCTTGCATCCAGCTACTTGAAAGGCTGAGGTGAAAGGATCACCTGAGCCCATCAGGCCAAGGCTGTGGTGGCCGTAAGCGTGCCACTGCACTCCAGTCTGGGTGATAGAGTGAAACTACGACTCAAAAAAAAAAGATATATCTGTCAACTTGTAAAGAAACTTATCACACTAACTCACCTTCAGCCAGCTTAATATAAAATAGAATTTATTTATTAATTAATTTATTTATTTTTATTTATTGTAGAGATGAGGTCTCACCAAGTTGCCCGGGCTGGTCTCAAACCCCAGGGCTCAGGCAATCCACTTGCCTTGGCCTCCCAAAGTGCTGGGATTACAGGCTGAGCCACTGAGCCTGGTCTAGAATAGAATTTATAATGGAATATTTAAACATCAATATAAAATGTTCCTCTTGTGATTAGAGAAAAAAAAATTTTTTTTATATATACATATTTTTTGGAGTCAGAGTTCCACTCTGTCGCCCAGGCTGAAGTGCAGGAGCACACTCACGGCCACCACAGCCTCGACCTGCTGGGCTCAGGTGATCCTTCTGCCTCAGCCTTCCAAGTAGCCAGAACTACAGGCATGCACCACCACACCCAGCTAATTTTTTTAATTTAGTGTAGACAGAGATGAGATCTTGCCACATTGCTCAGGTTGGTCTTGAACTCCTGAATTCAGGCTATCCTCTCGCCTCTGCCTTCCAGAGTTCTGGGATTACAGGTGTGTGTCACTGTGTCTGGCAGAAACATTTACTTTTTTACTTTATTATTATTTTTTAAAAGACAGGGTCTCATTATGTTGCCCAGGTTGGTCTTGGACTTCTGGCCTCAAGGGTCCTCTTGCCTTGCTTCCCAAAGTGCTGAGCCACTGTGCCTGGTCTGAAAAATTAAATATTTTTGTAAAAGAGTCTGTAGAAGAAAGGAATGTACATTTTGAATCACATTATAGCTTTATACATCATACACAGAGGCACAAAGTTAAACTAGCCTCTTTGAGATTGCAACATTCATTTAATTCCAGACAAAATAGGTGATTACAGTATATGTACATAATCAAAGTTTTCCAAAAACGAATCATAGACTAAGTATGATTGTTTTTGTCCAGTGTCAAGACACTGAGAATATATTTCAATCTGACAACAGTTCAGTCTGTCAGTTACCCTTCCTCTCTCTACAGGAATGAAGATAGTCTGGTGGTTAAGGAGGCAAACTGGTCTTTCCTGAAGTGGCAGGTTAAAAAAAAAAAAAGGCAGCTGGAATCACACAGACTTGGATTTGAATCTGTTTCTCTCATATACTAGACATGTTACCTGAGGCAAATTTACCTATTCTCTTCCTCTGCTGTCTCTACCTTTAAGGTAGATAAGACAATTAATAAGAAAAGTTTAGATTTATCATGTGTTTACTAGATGCCAGGCACTGTTGTAAGTGCTTTACGTCATACTTTCAAGTATGATGTACAAAGCAGCAGTATTATATGTACTCCTTTACGGATGAAGAAGCTAAGGCACTAAGACAATTAGCAGGTGTGACAATTAAGTTCACAAATTCACCCAGAAAAAGTCCTATACCTCATTGCTTAATATCACTACAGTCACCTTCAAAGTACTCCCCTTGGGAAGCTATGCACCGATGCCACCACCTAGTCCATCCATCAAAGCAATTTTGGAACTCTTTATGGAATGGGCATCAGAGCTGTTGTCGTATTACCCTTGATGTCCTGAATGTCATCAAAATGTCTTCCTTTCAGTATTTCCTATCTTCAGGTAAAGAAGAAAGTCACTGGGGGCCAGATCAGGTGAATAGGGAGGATACTCCAATACAGTTATTTGTTTAATGGCTAAAAATTCCCTTACAAATAGTGGCGTGTGAGCTGGTACACTGTCATGATGCAAGAGCTCCTTCAGGACCATTTTTGCACACACATTTCTCATGCCAAGATCTGCAGTTAAGTTTTTTTTTTAACTGTTTATCTATCAAAGTTTATTTTGTCTGCTAGTCTTCTCACAGTCAGCTTATGGTTTTGATGCACAATTTGACAAATGTTTGCAATGTTTTCATCAGTTCTGCTCGCTACTGGTCATCCTGATTTCTCTTCAGTAAAAATCTCTCCCCTCAGACAATTGTTTAATCCATTTGTACATTGCCACTTTCTTCATGACATTATCTTCATGAAAGCTTGGACTAACAGGTCCCTGATTTCACTTCTACTCTTGCCAAATTTAACAAGAAATTTAATGTTTGTTCATTGCTCTAATTCAAACTCCGATATTCTCTCGACAGTTCTTGATGGCCATTCTAGAAAAAGAGTCCCCAAACCGCTTTGGCGGGTGAACAAGGTGCTGGTATCCATGCATAACTTCCCAAGGAGAGTACTCTGAAGGTGACCATAGTGATATTGTGCAATGAGGTTTGTAGCACTTTTTCTAGGATGAGTTCATGAACTTAATTATCATACCTTGTAGGTAATTTGCCCAAGTCACAAAGCTATCATGTATTAAGAGGCAGGTCTCAAATGCACTTGCACCGTACCCTTTGGTGTCTGTCTAAATGCTAACTGAGAAAACATATGGAAAGGTCTCTATACAGTGTTTGGCTCATAGTAAGCAATCAATAAATGTTAGTTATTAAGGTTACTAAAAACCTCTTACATACTTCTCTACACACACTCCAGTTGTGGCACCACAGAGGTCAGTAAAAAGGACAGAGATTCACCTAAATAGGACAGAGGAGAGGAAGACACACTCAGATAAATAATTCTAAAAATTAACGAGCATTCACTTTGCAAGTGTGTGTTCAACAAGTTATCAAAAACTTATTTTAGCATTAATACTAAAAACAACAGGGAGAAGTTAAAAAAATTTAAGTGCAAGTAATGAATGATGTGAGGACAAGAAAGCACAAACACAAAAAGGGACTTTAGTGCCTTATTATAATGCCCTCTGGACCAGGCAAGGTGGCCCACGCCTATAATCCCAGCACTTTGGGAGGTGGAAGTGAGGGGACTGCCTGACTCAGGGGTTTGAGACCAGCCTGAGCAACATGGCGAGACCTCGTCTCTACAATAAGTTAAAAAATTAGGTTGGGCACAATGGTTCAAGCCTGTAATCCTAGCACTTTGGGAAGCCGAAGTGAGAGGACTGCCTGAGCTCCGGGGCTCAAGGCCAGCCTTGGCAACTCAATGAGACCTCATCTCTACAATAAATCAAAAAATTAGCCAGGTGAGGTAGTGTGTGCCTATAGTTCCAGCTACTTGGAAGGCTGAGGCAGAAGGATCGCCTGAGCCCAGCAAGTGGAGGCTGCGGTGGCCGTGAGCGTGCCACTGCACTCCAGCATAGGTGACAGAGTGAGACACCAACTCAAAAAAAGAAAAGAATGCCCTCTGTATCCCCAAAATGAGTTAGGGCTTCAAAGCCTACCAACTCTAGCAACATTAGAAATGCTGTGACTTCAAAAGTCCTCTTATTGCTGGGAGACCTAAACCTGGATATAAGCACATAAAACATGTGGCTCAGGTCCCAATCCCTGCCGCTCCAACCTTCACCACACTGCCTGTCAACTACTTTGGATCCATAAAAAGGACACTAAACCTTATTTTACAAACAATAAAAACTAAGGTACAAAAAGGCTAGATGATAGCCTAAGGTAAAGAAACTAGTATTATATTAGACTCAGAACAAAAACAGATTTTCCTCAGTGGTATCCAATAAGTTTTCTTTCCACTAAGCACTAATTAAAGAAACAGTGTAGTTAGTGGGATGCTTCTAAAAAAGCCCCTTGCTTCATTAACTCCAGGCAACAGGATGACTTGGTGACAAATTTAATTTAAAGCTTCTTCCCAGGCTGGGAGCAGTGGCTCACGTCTATAATCCCCACCTTGGGAGGCTGAGATGAGAGGATTGCCTGAGCCCACAGGTTTGAGACCAATGTGGGCAACTTGACGAGACTTCATCTCCACAAAAAATCAAAAAATTAACCGGGCATGAAGGGATGTGCCTATAGTTCCAGCTACTTGGACGGCTGAGGTGGAAGAATCGCCTGAGCCCAGCAGGTCGAGGCTGCAGTGGCTGTGAGCGTGCCACTGCACTCCAATCTGGATGACAGAGTGAGACTCTGACTCAAAAACAAACAAACAAAACCCCCAAAACTTCTTCCCAAGGAAATAGTATTAACTGTATTCTTCCTGTGTCTATATTACTTGAATGCATTATTATTTGTTAAATAAATTGAAATGCTAGCCACTATACTTAAAGTTACAAATTAGCTGGGTGGGTTGGTTCACATCTGTAATCTCAGTGCCTTGGGAGGCCAAGGCAGGAGGATCACTTCAGCCCAGAAGTCTGAAACCAGCTAGGGCAACACAGCAAGACCTCATTTCTACAAAAAAAATTTTAAAACTAAAAATTATCCAGGTGCAGTGGCGCTTGCCTGTAATCCCAGCTACTCAGGAGGCTGGCGCAGTAGGATCACTTGAGCCCTGGAGTCCGAGGCTGCCGTGCTATATCAGCACACCTACACTCCAGCCTGGGTGACAGAAGACCTCATCTCTTTAAAAAATAAAATTACAAAATAAAGTAAAAAACAAAACCTCAAATCATTAAAGTAACTTCATACATTTATCTTTAAAACCATTCTCTGTGAAATATCTAACCCATCAGGCCACCTATTCTTCACTACAGTCTAAAGAATCTAGATACTTAGATACTCGGTTTTAAAGCAGATTCTTGGTACTATCAAGTTCCCTACAAGAAGCCTGGAGAAAAAAAAAAAAAGCAAATGAACTTCACCATTTGTATCAAAAAACACATCCCCAAGATCTATTGTTCAGTCTTCAGTGCCTATGTCTCTTACCCTGGAAACTTAATTTTTCTCCTTTTAATAACTAAGAGAATTGGGCAGATTCAGAGAAAGCAGATCTTCATTCACCTTTTAGAATGAAAAGAGCCACAGGAAATTTCCCCTACAAAAAAGAAAAAAAGGCACACATACATGTAACCATCAACAGATGGCTCATCTTGTGCTTTCAAGAGCTACTGCCAACAATATTTTGCAATTAATGAAAAGTCAAATAAAGCGGCAACAGAACGTTAAAAGACTGATTCAGGTTACATGTGAGGATTTGTGAAGTTGGCTAATTCAAATGTAACAGCTGCTATGTTTAACAAACCAATCCTCCCACCCTCCCTTCCAAAACACATACACACCCTTTTGATCACATTAGTAAAGTGTCTGTCCAAGTCAGACTTGTTTTAGCAAGGAGGAAACATACTCAGATTTCACATCTGTGAAACGTCTGGTGGACTGGGCACCTTGTGATGCAAATGGCAAGAAGAGAAACCATCACACAAAATAATAATCAAGAAGGCTGAGCCAGGGGGCGGTGGCTCACACCTGTAATCCTAGCACTTTGGGAGGCAGAGGGGAGAGGATTGCCTGAAGCCCAGGGGTTCGAGACCAGCCTGGCGAGACCTTGTCTCTACAATAAATCAAAAAAATTAGCCAGGCGTGGTGGCACTTGCTTGTGGTTCCAACTACTTAGAAGGCTGAGGCAGAAGGATGGCCCGAGCCCAGCAGGTCGAGGTGTGGTAGTTGTAAGCGTGCCACGACACTCCAGCCTGGGCAACAGTGAGATTCTGACTCAAAAAAAGAAAGAGCCCAATACCTAAGTGATGCCAATAAATATAAGGGTTGAGTGGAAAACTCTGGAAAATCCTTATTACATGAAAGAAAATAACACTTCCTGGAAGCCTCATTTGTAAGTGCCAGACACTTTGCTAGACCCCTTTCTCATATTGTGTTACTTATATATTAAATTTGTGACTGGTAACTTTTTCACTTTCCTAGTGTACTTTCCTAGTACTGAGAGTAGGTGAAAATTAAAAAAAAAAAAAAACCTGAAGCTGGTTGCTGCAAATGTCTGTCATTAAGCACAAGTGAAATGGTTTTTCTAAATTGTCACCTTTTCCACAAGACAGCTGACAGTTACAGACATATCCAATATTTGCCTCAGACACCACTCTGACTAGCATTCCATATTTTGTATTTTCATTCAGATTACAAACCCGAAAAGACAGTCTTCACATCAGCAGCAACCAGGAACAGAATCTAGAATGACGTAAATTCACATCAGTGGTCGCGAATGAGTTAAGATATCCTTGAAGTTATTTAATCTTTTTTTAAAAAGGGAAATACTAAGTCATCAAAAGCGGTGAGTACTATTTTGAACCTAGGCCCTTCTCACTCCAAATACCAGGCAATACTACATGCCTTACATGGCCAATGTTGAGAGCACAAGCTCTTAAGTAGGGTTTCAACTTGAAAGAAGTTAGAATTGAACAACTTTTTATAAACATAATAAATTCCAAAGTGAACACTGATTTTTAGATCTTAATCAAAGTTACCCTCATAATCAATGTGTATTATCTAAAAGCACTCAAGAACCTCAAGCATCATTTTTATATAGAAAGCATGGCCAGGCTCGGTGGCTCAGCCTGTAATCCCAGCACTTTGGGAGGCCGAGGTGAGTGGACTGCCTGAGCCCGCGGGCTCGAGACCTGCCTGGGCAACTTGGTGAGACCTCATCTCTACAATAAATCAAAAATTAGCCAAGTGTGGTAGCGTGCGCCTGTAGTTCCAGCTACTGGGAAGGCTGAGGCGAAAGGATCGCCAGAGCCCAGCAGGTCAAGGCTGCGGTGGCCGGGAGCGGCCACTGCACTCCAGTCTAGGTGACAGAGTGAGACTCCAACTCAAAAAAAAAAAAAAAAAAAGGAGAAAGCATTATTTACAAAATCCAGATCACCAAAAGTAAGCAGCAGTATGAGTCATCAGTGCACACTAACTATAATACAAACCTCAGCACTGACTAACCACCAAACGCTACTGCTGAAACTGTTCAAAGAAGTCTTGGTGGCACTTACTTTCATTTAAGGATGCAGTACCGGCTTATCAATAGTTCTTCCTATAATAACCCTTGAAAAAGTCCAAAGAGAAATCTATCAGAACAAATTTCATATTTCATTTGAATTGTCATATACTGTACATTACAGAGTAAACATAATGTTTATAAGCACTGGGAAACCAAAACATTCTGTGACTTGTTTTATTGCCATGTTGGCTTTACTGTGGTGGTCTGGAACCAACCTAACTCCAAGGTATGCCTGTACAATCTTACAACTCTTGTCTCCTAAAAATAATTTCCAGTTAGTAATGTATGAATTCTAAGTCCTCACAAATTATAATAAACTCCAGCTGACCAAACTTATACATCATAAACCACAACTTTTAGCAAAAAACCTAAGGCTTAAATTCATCATTTCACAAGACAAAGATGTGGGAGTACTACTTATAATCCCTTAAAATCATTAGGGCATTCCAGAAATAAAACTACAACAGAGATGGACCCTAAGCTTACAAAGCTGGTATTTTACAATAGTTTTAAAACTTTGAGGAGTTGCTGGGCGCAGTGACTCATGCCTGTAATGCCAGCACTTTGGGAGACAGAGGCGGGAGGGCTGCCGGAGCCCAGGAGTTCAAGAACAGTCTGGACAACCTGGCGAGACCTCACCTCTACTATAAATCAAAAAATTAGCCAGGCATGGTGATGCGTGCCTGTAGTTCCAACTACTTGGAAGGCTGAGGCAGAAGGATCACTTAAGTCCAGCAGGTCAAGGCTGTGGTGGCCATGATTGTGCTACTGCACTCCAGCCTGGGCAACAGAGTGAGACTCCGACTCGAAAAATAAAAATAAAAAAAATAAAACTTTGAGGAGCACCTTCAAAAGTCTGATAAAAAACTTTTCTCTGGGCTGGGTGAGGAGGCACAAGCCTGTAATCCAGCACTTTGGGAGGTCGAGGTGAGAGGACTGCCTGAGCCCACAGGTTCAAGACCAGCCTGGACAACGTGGTGAGACCTCGTCTCTACAATGAATCCAAAAACAAAAAAAAAAATTAGCTGAGCATGGTGGCACATGCCTCTAGTTCCCGCTACTTGGAAGACTGAGGTGAAGGATTGCCTAAACCCAGCAGGTTGAGGCTACGGTAGCTGTGAGTGTGCCACTGCACTCCAGCCTGGGTGACAGAGTGAGACTCCGGCTCAAAAAAAAAACCCAAAAACTTTTCTCTCTAAAAATGCACACAAACCCATACATATAAAACTTTGCATGCTACTTAAGATACCCTATTAAAACCCATCCATGCCGGGCACAGTGGCTCACATCTGTAATATCAGCACTTCGGGAGGCGGAGGCAAGAGAATTGCCATGGGTTTGAGACCACCTTGAGCAACTTGGTGACGTCTCTACAACAAATCAAAAAATTAACTCAGCATGGTGGCACGTGCCTATAGTTCCAGCTACTTGGAAGGCTGAGGCAGAAGGATCGTCTGAGCCCAGCAAGCAGAGGCTGCGGTGACTGTGAGCATGCCACTGCACTTCAGTCTAAGTGACACAGTGAGACTCCAACTCAAAAAGAAAAAAATCAACAACAACAAAAACCTATCATCCATAAGCCTTCTTATGAAGAATTCACTAGCCTTAAATAAAGACCTGTTACTGAGGAAGTTATTTACAGTTTTAAGAATTTTTCCTAGTTTTTAAAGCATAATCCCTTGAGAAATGTTCACTTTATCAATACCAACATCTTTACATTAAAAGGACACGTCTTCCAAGTCCTTTAAATTCTTGCAATAGTTAAAAAACTCTGATGTCCTTTATCTACTAATATTAAGAGTGCTCACAAGATGTGTGGTCCCGAACTATGGGTGGCAAAGAAGAGAATTCCAAGATATTGTCAAGGCCAGTGACCTTGAGAAGTTTACAATCTAGTTGTACAGTCTGTTCTATTAAAAAAAAAGAACTCTTTTCAACAACTTACAGACCATTTTGAACAAACACAGGTGTGGTCTTTAAGCTAAAATCTTTAAATGAAAAGGAAAAAAGACCAAACAATAGATTCATAGAAATTAAGGAAGAAAAAACATAACCAAAGGACTAAATTTTCTACGTAAAATATCTTCAAGAATGTATCAGACATATATCTGATAAATATAGCTTGAAATGCTATAGCCAATTCTACAAACTAAGTCAACTTGAGAACTGGGAATGAAAGAAAACACTGAATTAGGTATAATTTGTAAAGGTAGAATTAATACAAACATGACACAACCTCTATAATGATTTTACCTTTAAAAATGTTACTACAAACTATTACAATAGCAATGTTAAATTTAAGTAGTTAAAGAAGACAAATATGACTAGTGTGCTATCCACTTCCATTATCCTGCCCATGGCAAGCATCACCAATAAATTACACACTTTCTCCCCCACTGAACCTCATAATACCTCTCAAAAATCATCTAAACACACAATTGTCCAGAAATCAGGGTAGGCATTACTAGTGAACTTACTTCTTGTCCTTGATAGCTATTTTTCAAATACTGTTCAAGTTACCTAAATGAAGAACCAAAATTTTTACATATTTGCTGTTCAATGAATTTATAACAAAGATTATTTATTTTGAATTTTTTTCCCAAAACACAAAATAATCTTTACACATTTAATATAGGCCAGGCGCAGTGGCTCACACCTATAATCCCAGTGGAGGTGAGAGGACTGCCTGACTCAGGGGTTCAAGACCAGCCTGAGCAACATGGTGAGACCCCCATCTCTACAATAAATCAAAAAATTAGCTGGGTGTGGTAGCGTGTGCCTGTAGTTCCAGCTGCGTGGAAGGGTAAGCCAGAAGGATTGCCTGAGACCAGCAGGTCGAGGCTGCTGTGGCTAAGAGCGTGCCACTGCCCTCCAGCCTGGGTGAGACTTCTACTCAAAAAAGAGAAAGAAAAGTAAAACAGATCCCTGAAACCCTAGAACCGTGTTATAGTGGGTGACATTTATCATACAGGAAACCAAAGGAAAGAGTGAAAATGTGGATTCTGGAGTTATATTCTATGAAAAAGTTCAGAGGCCCCAGCTTCCTAGCCAGAATATGAGTCAAGTACCATATATATGTAGGCATACGACAACACAAATCAGAGATATAAACATCAAAGGAGGGGGCTTTTCCCCACCCAAATTCCAATCTAAATTTGTACTAATATTAAAAATAATTATTACTGTAAGAAACCAAGTGTATATCCATTAAGGAAAACTAAGCATATTTTAACTTTTTTAGAAAAGTTCCTTCAGAAGCTGGTAAGTAGATATGACTTCAAATTACACACTTTACACATCATAGAGCTCCATATGTGTACCCATTTAGACTTTTTTCTCCATTATTTTCTGTTGTTTTAAGGATTAGATTAATAGTTTAAAAAGGTTTCTGCACTCCTTTTATTCTTACAAAAAAAAGTACAAAAGTATAATGAACATTCCTGCCCAGGAACTTTATCCTCCCTTAAAACAGTAGCGAAACTTGAGCCATCTGTTAAGACTTGAGATACTCCTTAGGTGTGTATAAAACCTTCTACAAATAAATTTGCATCCAATTTTCGGTGCTTTTTCACTTGGACAGGTCACTCATATAAAAATGCATTAAAAATCTGCCTAGGTTGCCAGACTGCATAAGGAGAATAAAAATGGAAGATCAGGTCGGGTGCGATGGCTTACGCCTGTGATCCCAGCACTTTGGGAGGCTGAGGAAAGAGGATCACTTGAGGCCAGAAGCTGGAGACCAGCCTGGGCAACATAGCAAGGTTCATCTTTACAAAAAAATAAAAATAAAACAAAAAACACAAGATCAATTTTGCTTCATAAGAAAAACTATTTTGAATAAACAAACATGACACCAGGAAAGAAGAGTTGGTATTTGCACAGCTATTGCTGAAAAGAGCTTTAGGGGCGGATAAACACTCATTTAGCCTGTGTTTACAGAATACCTTTTTTCTGAGCGGCTTTCATCGCGCATTACCAATGTTGAGTACCACACAGCACATATTACACAGAACTTAGCTGAGAATCGGGGGAGGAAATCTAAAGACGAAGGTTCTTCAGAGAGGCGACTGAAGCAAACCACGAGCAATGAAAGGGACGACAACAGGAGCTCCTTTTCGTTTCCCCAGCCCAGAAAAACAAGCATGCTACCTGCGCACGCCCAGAGCCGGGCTGCACCTTCGAGGCACAACCCGAGACAAGGAGCTCACCTCCTGGATGCGCCTCCGAGCCCGCTGAAGCACCTCCTCGTAGCCCTTCTGCCGCAGCTCGCTGAGACTCTCATAGTACTCCTCGGGGTCGTCGGCCTCGGAGAACAGGACCTGGGAGAGGATCTTCCAGCCGCAGGTGTCCAGGCCGTGGCCCAGGTAGACCTGGAGCTGGTAGCACAGGGCGTCGACCTCCTGCTCGGTCATCTCGGGGGCGCCCCCGAACAGCACGGTCCACATGCCCGAGGGCTCCTCGGGGAACACCGGCAGGCACGGCTCCAGCTGCGAGCTCACGGCGCACAGCTGCTGGTGTACGGCGCGCAGGTCCTGGAAGGAGAAGAGGCCGGCCCAGCTGCAATCCTCGGCCGCGCCCTCCGGTCCGGTGGCCGGCTCCGCGTCCGGGACCGTCGAGGGCGCCTCGTCGTCCCGCACCAGGTCCAGCACCTCGATCTCTTCGGAGGCCGCCCCGGAGGCGCTCACTACCCGCACGGAGGACGCGGCGGCCTCTCTGGCCTCCGACGGCCGTCGGGCCGCGCCGGGCCGGGCCCGCGCCGGGCTTCCCGGCGGACCGTCCGCCCCGCGGCCGCCCGGCCCTCGCGGCGGCGGGTCCCCACGACGGCCGCGCGCTCCCCGCGGAGAGCCGGCCTCCGCCCGGGCCTGGCCGCGCCGGGGCGCGGGGCCCCTGCCCGCCGGGCTGCCCGGGCCGCGGTCCCCGCCGGCCTCGGCTCCCCCTCGCCCCCCCGCCGGGCCCCGCGAGCCGCTCCTCTGCCTCTGCGCCGTGCGGTTGTGGCAGGTGATGGCGAACTTGCCCTCCACCTCGTTCCAGGCCACGATGAAGACGAACTTGTGCTTCTCGCGCTCGTCGAACACATGCGGCCGCACGGCCACCCAGTCCGCCTCCAGCGTCTCCTCCAGCGCGAACGCCATGGCGGCCGCGGCCCGCCGGGAGGCTGGCTGCCCGCGCCTCTCAGCCCCGCCGCGCACCTTCAGCCATCTTAGCGCCCCACGCCGCCGGCCGCGGCCCTTTGTGGCGCGGCTGGAAGGACAATGCGCGTCCCGAGCAGGTAGCTCGCGTCACGTGCACCGGCTGTTTACAAGCCGCTGCCGCAGCGCCGCCGCCGTCCCCGTGCAGGCCGGGAAGCCGCGGCCGCCGCTCCGGGACGAGACGGGCCCGCGGGGTCAACGGCGGAGGGCGCGCCCCCGCTCGGCCGGCGGCCCTCCCCGCCGCCTCCCGCCGCCTGCCCGCACCCGGGCCGGCCCGACCCACAGACGCGTCTCCCGAACGCGGCGCTTCAGGCTCGCCACAATGTTGCCATCCGACTGCTGACGTCGGCGGCTCCACGAGGGACGTAAACACGGGCACGTGCCGCACGCTGGTGACGCGACGGCGCCGGCGCACGCGCCCCGCCCTCGGCCCCGCCCCCGGCGCCGGCCCGGCTCCCCTACCGCGGCCGCGCTCTCCACCGTCCTTCTTCCCCCCCAGCCTCCGCTCCCTTGTGTCGCGACCCGCCGCTGTCTGCGCCCAGGCGGCGGTCGTAGCAGGTGTGCGTGGCCGCACAGATGGCCTCCGGGGCCGGAAAGGAGGAGCCACGGCGGAGGAACCGAAACCTTCGAGGTCCAGGCGTTCAGAGGAATGTGCCTTTTCGCCCCAGGGGGTCACACAGCCACTCTTGCAGGCCTCGTGACGGTGGGGACGTGTCTCTCGCTTTTCCCCCATACTGTTGTATTCCCCTCAACACCCTCGAGACAAAAATAGGCATGAAAGGAAGGTGTCTGAAGACAACCCAGAAGCAATCCCAAACAAAAATAAATTAAAATTCAGGCACGTCCCTTTGGGGTTTATGGCTTCAGGTTTCATCATTGTGAACTGTTCTGGGAACTTCGTTTTGAGGTCACTGGGCTTTAGCGCTTTTGAAGTTGTATTCAATAATCAGAGTTCCCAAAATGCACATTTTAAAAAAGCATATTAATCCGAAGAACTCTGCTATCCATAATAAATTATGATTAAACACATTCTTTAAATTATCTAGTAGATTTGGTAATCCCGTTTTTATTATTGGCATTCTTTTTCTGATTAGTATCCAAATCACAGCTATTGTGCAGCATGGTAAATTACAATGGGAATTATTTGTTCTTTTATCCACATTTCTAAAATAATATGCAAAACCATTTGGATTAACCTTGTGTTGTCAGCTAACAGTTCAGTATTGTTGTGACATCTGAATAAACAGCAAAAATTTCAGCCCTGCCACTTAGCTGAACATTTTAGACCTACAGATCTGCTTTGACACCCCATGTTGTCCACCCAATAAAAAGCACTTGGATGGACAAAATGGAAAAATAACTATGGTTTTCAACTTTTTTATGGTTCTTTACATGGAACCATAAATTTTCAAAGCTTGTAACTGTGAACTTGTGTCAACTCTCAAATGCAAATCAAAAACATACCTTTTGAAAGCCAGAAAGAACAAAGAGAAACCCCATTTCAAATTGAAATCACCAACTAAGCAAATGATAGCACACTATAGAGAAACTTCCCTTCTTTTTTGCTAAAAAGTAACTGCTAAAAGTTTTCTGATAAAACATGAACAACATGATCATATTATACAGGAAGGGACCCCAAAAAAACCAGAATTACATTTTGAAAGGTGAGCCCCTCATAGTCCAGGCTTCCCCTTTTAGGTTAAGAGTTCTAGGGTCCCATCAGCATCGGTGTACCAGTTAACGTCATTGTGAGAGGCTGTTGAGAGGCTTCAATGACTTGTTTTCTTTGTTGTTGTTTTGAAAATTCTTTCAACATGTTTGCTCATTTCAGGTTGGGTGATTCATGAGCACTCCTGCCCACACCACGCTGAGTGTTCAGTAGTTTTTGGCCAAAAACCGCATGACCGCAGTGCCCCATCCTACCTATTCACCGGATCTCACCCCGAGAGACTTTTTTTTAAAATTTCTCCAGATGGAAAAAGTCCTCAAAGGGAAACATTTTGCTGATGTGGAAGAGGTGAAACA
>CAUYQG010055048.1:0-13520 GCA_963574415.1 Tarsius wallacei | reverse complement strand
CACCCGGCTAATTTTTTGATTTATTGTAGAGATGAGGTCTCGCTTGCCCAGGCGGGTCTCGAACCCGCGGGCTCAGGCAATCCACTCACCTCAGCCTCCCAAAGGCACGGGATTACAGGCTGAGCCACCGAGCCCAGCTTGCTGGTATGTTTTAACATGGGGATTGTTTTGTGTGTATTTCCTCTATGATCTTATGGGAAATGTTTAAAGCTAACTGCCTTGTGTATTCATTTAAAACACTTCCTGAATTATTCTTCCTAACAGGGGAAATATGAAAGTATCAAAATATCATATCACTTTTTCAGGTCAACTGAGTAAGGGAGTCACCCTCCAAGGTAAACGTGTGTTCAGCTTGTGGAAAGAATCACAAATGTCTTCCCAAAATAAAAGAACTCCTCTGGCTATAATATGAGAGGAGAATAATCTGAGCCAATCTTTCCACTTGTGCTACTGAACGCCTCCTTTTCTGAAAGTCTTCAGTTTCAATTGAAAAATAAGGGCAGCAGATAATGAACGCTTTGTTCATTTTGACCCAACAAGGGGCCTTTTAGGAGGCTCACCTAATGATCCAGTCTTCCAGATGTTACCACTGTGACTTTGTGGCTCATGACGACTTCCTGGACTTTGCTAAGAAAAAAAATTAAGATACAGCTACCTAACCAAATGTTACTTAAGAGTATGGAATCTATGCACTCAAGTAATCACGTCCTTACTGTTGCTCTATTGCTTTCAATAACCACATATAGATTTATTTTCTCTCAACATGATAGTCATATATCCCTACTGCGACTACATAAGCCTCATGAGATTACTCATACATGTGGTGCTTATTACATAGGAGGTATTTAGGCAAAACACACTGTATTTTGTTTTTCCTAATATTTTAATATTTACTTTATAGGCAAAAGCAACTCTAGTTATAGAAGTTTAAATCTTATTTTTAAAAAATAGGCTGTAATCCCAGCTCAGCTTGTAATCCCAGCACTTTGGGAGGCTGAGGCGAGTGGATTACCTGAGCCCGCAGGTTCAAGACCAGCCTGGGCAACTTGGTGAGACCTCCTCTCTACAATAAACAAAAAATTAGCCGGGTGTGGTAGCGCACGCCTATAGTTTCAGCTATTTGGAAGGCTGACACGGAAGGATTGCTGAAGCCTAGCAGGTCGACGCTGGGGTGGCCATGAGTATGCCACTGCACTCCAGCCTGGGTGACAGAGTGAGACTCTTAACTCAAAAAATAAAAATAAATAAATTTTTTTAAAATAATAAATAAATAAATAAAAATAAGAAGTTTAAATCTGACTCTGCCATTTACTAGCTAAATGACTTTGAGCAAATTATTTAACCTTTCCATGACTCACTTTATATGTTAAATGGTTGTTAAGGGTACCTGCTTCACAAAGTTGTTAAAGTTAAGGGAGTTAATACAGGACAGTTCGTACCTGGCAATCAGTAAACCTCATCTGTTGTTTTCATTATTATTATTACTGATACTATACTGTTTACAAAGCTCTTTAAAAAAATTAGTGGGTTCATTTCATCTTCACAACAGATCTTTCAAGTAAATGTTGTATGGTTATTCTTATTTTACAGATAAGAAAACCAAACTTAAGCCTGAGTCTTCTAACTCTAAAAGGCTATATTCTTGTCTCCCATATCCTAGATAACATTAAAACATTCAGACTTTTTTTTTTTTAAGCAGGATTTATTGAGAGGACAGAAAAGCTACCACAGTGGAAGGGGACCCCAGAGGGTTGCCCAGCCATTTTTTAATGTTGATGATGAGCCTTTCTTAACCTTAGCTTAGTCATCTTTTTAAATTAAATAATAACTTCATAAGGAGATTTTTAGTGTCATCCAGAGATTTTATTGGCAAAAGAGATTTTTAAGAGTGTAATGCATTTCTACTAATAGAAAATGCACCAATATCTGCTTGATGCTTTTTCCAGTTAGAATATAGAACTCATTCATTATAGGCTGAGAAAGAGTTTAAATATTTAACACTTTGGCTAGCACATAGCATGTCAATTCCCTTCCATACTTCTTTTTCTGTCTAAATACATGTATCCTAAATTTCTGATTTCTTAACTTTTTTTACTTTGTGATTTTGAATGCCCCTTACCACTCCACTAGACAGATGATCTACAATTTTGAGAAGTGATATATTTGATCAGTTTTCAATGCCTAAGTACTCTTGACCCCTTCCACCAATGTGGACAATTCGCTTTTCAAACCATTTGCAGCTGCACCTCCTAAAAGACCAGTCCATCCCTAGGACTATGTTTGTGTTATCCATATAATAGGCTCATCTAACTTTTCTCTTTTCCCAAATCAAAGCTCCACTAGTCTAACAATGTTTCAGAAAGAGGAATCACCTAAATATCAGCAATTATAGTTAACTTATCAACCCCTAGAGAAATAACCACAGCATAGGAAGTTCTTTCAGAATCCTTTAAAGTACCAATTTAGCCTGAGTCTGTGATTTAGGTTACTTTCCACATCTCTTCAGAGCTAAACACAACCTAGTAAAGGAAAAGTCTTTGAAGTGTGAACTGGTTGACCATTTCCTGCACAGAGTATCCAATTCACTGAAAATGTCTCTAGCTTCATCAGCAAGTGCTGGGAGATGACGTCACTGTGGGATTTCAACCGAACTTTATGTTCTCATAAACAATGCAGTGTTGGTAGCTGCCACTGGTGAATTCTTCTTCTCTTGAGAGATGCCAGAAAAGTTTCTTATTCATTTTCAAGCTTTTTAAAAGAATAACAGAGGGTAAGACAGAGCTTAGGAGTGGTCGGGCATTGAAGAGGATCACCTATTCAAATCAGTGAGTGTGGAAAACAGTATTTTGATTTATCTCCACTCATCTGTGAATAGAGTGTAAAGAAATCACTAGACTTTCATGGAAAATAAGCTGTTTCCAACTTACCACCACTTGTCTCCTGTTTTAGTCTTCATTCCAACACTGTGGCAGAAGGCAGGTGATCAGGGATATCGTGAATGTAATACTTTTCTGAGATGAATGCAGTAGCGCAGGAAAAGACCTTCCAGCGGCAGTAACATTGAGAGAACCCGACAGGCAGTTCTGCAAGCTTTACTCTGAACAAAAGCCAAGAGAACATTGCTTGTCACCAAACTAGGAATAAAAATAATACTAGAGTTTTTACAGAAATGAACACATGGAAATTCCTCGCTTATTAAGCCGTTTCCATTATGATATTCTCCCCTATATCAAAATGTTCATAGGAGAGAACACTTTTGTCATCTGGGCATTCTGAGGGTTTTTATGTTTTCAAGGAAAACTATTTAAGTAATTGTTTACAGAAAGAAGTTTTTATTGTCTTCAAGAAACAAGGCTAATCTATTGATGAAAATAATAGATAAAGCATATCTCACAGTTTTATCCTAATGACTTCAGAAGAAGCTAAACCAGTTTCTTAAAAATATATAGTTTGTATGAGGTAAATCTTGTATCCAGGTTTCTACTGACAATGTTCAATTAACTCATGTTGCCTTTTATTCTCTTTCAAACTGCCGCCTCCAGATCTCTCAAGCTGTTATTTACTCATATACAACTTTGGACAATGTAAGAGAAAACACAAGCCAAGAGTGACGTCTTATATGAGGCAGTAAGGTACACCTGTGTCCCAAATGACATGGGAAACAGCGAGTGATCATGAGTTGCAAGGTTCAGTAGTGAAACTGCAGCTTTCTTGGCCCTTATAAAACCAGGTCACAGCTGCCTGGCTTCCTAATTTGGTGTGATGTACTGTGAATTCCCAAGGGGATGAGTCAGTCTCTTATTCATATGTAAGTACAGGAACCACTCCAAAACAAAACCAGTCTGAGTTTGTTTGTGATTTCAAATGCCCCTTAACTCTCCACTGTACAGATGATCTACAATTGACTCTCAGTAATTGCTTACCACACTGGAGAAGATATATATGCTATTTTTCATCCTTTGAGGTGTATGACTACCATTACTGTGAATGTTCACTAAGATGATATTCCCAGGGGCTTTCTTTTTTTCCTTTAGGATTGTTTCACTGAGGATAAATATCTATTATAAAATGATGAACACAAAATTAATCACATACAAAGAAAATGCAGTAGTAAAACTAATTGCAGAATGTCTTAAGAAACGGTCTATGTCAAGTCTGTGTAATAGCATTGTTATACATTTCTCTTGTTACCTATTAAGCACACAGAACCTCATAAATCCCTTGCTTTATAGACTTGATGAGGCAGAAAGACCTTCCCTGCCGGTCATCAAATTAAGATGCAGTATGACTTTACAATTTGTTCCATCTTAGGACTTGGCTGTATTCTATCTCTCTGTGATTTCCCAGAGCCAAGCACTTCGGGTGTTTGGTCTTCTGCCAATGGCCATGGTACAGATGCTTTTAATAAAGGGATGCAACCACCTTCTGGAAAATCTTCTTGATTTTCTAGAACTTTCAAGAGATAGCAATCCTGTTTTATTTGTGTTCATCTTTTTAAAAAGAAAAGAAGCTGAAGTAGCCAACACAGTTCATGTACTCTGTTTTGTGTTCCCTCTTTTGCCATACAAAAGAGAGTGTTTCTCATGTAAAAGTTTACGCAATTCCGCAACCATATGTTGAGTTCCTACTATGTGCTAAACTCTGCACCAGGCAGGGAGACACCAAGAAGGTACATGGCCTGTCCTGGAAGTGTTACACAGATGCAACATTACTTTATTTGAAAAGTGAATCTAAGAATCAAAATTAGTCTGTGAGGTGTGTAGAGATCTTTGTATACATGTCACATTTGGTAGGATAGTTAAACATTTATAAAATTGACACTTAAGGATTTTATTTCACATGAAATATCCTAGGCTATAGTAAGAAGAATTTTCAAACATGGGAAATGTGATGAACCTCTCAATAAGTAGATTAATAGCTATTTGTAGTAAGAACTATATAAAATAGAAGAAAATGTTGTGTATTTGTAATGGTCTCAGGATAAGGTAGGAGTTTCTGGTTCATTGAAGTAATGGATTAGAGAACAAAGTCCAATTTGACAACATGAAAATGTAGAAGTTATTTACAGACATGTCACAAAATTAAAGCACAAGTGACAAATGATAAAATGCTGGAAAAATATGACAATGAATTAATATTGATAATCAAAGAACTCATGAACCAATATGGTCATGTGGTAGAAATACAGCAAGTAAAATATTTAGAAATACATAGTGAAAGAAATTCAAAGAAGTAATGGACATAAACATATTAAACATAAGTAGTAATCTAAGAAATTTAACGCAAACAAAAATAACAAATATATTTTTGCTTATCAAATTGATGTATATTTTTAGCATAATAACAATTAGCAACAAGAAGGTCAGTACTTTTAGAAATCGCCACACTGTTTTCCATAGAGGTTGAACTCGTTTACATTCCCACCAGCAATGTAGAAGCATTCCCTTTTCTCCGCATCCTCACCAGCATCTGTTGTTTTTTGTTTTTTTAATGATGGCCATTCTTACTGAGGTTAAGTGGTATCTAGTGTGGTTTCGATTTGCATTTCTCCAATGTTTACAGAGGCTGAGCACTGCTGAAGGTGGGGGAGGCGGCACACAACACCAATAAGAGCATCTGATCGCAAACCAGGTGAAGTGGGGACCAAAGGAAAGCCCAAACTTTACCTGTACAATGACCACTTGTCTACCTAATCCTGAACTGTACCCCACCTCTTTCAAATAAATAAAAGAAGGTAGGTACACAGGCAACCTCATTACTTCAATTCTGCTCAAAACTAGAACAAATTTTCTAAAAATGTGTTTGACAGTATTAGGAAAAATTTTTAAGTTATTATCCTTTTGTCCAATAATTTCAGTTCTAGAAGTGTCTTAAACTAAGAAAAAAAAATCAAACATGTACAAATATTTGTATTACAATGTTCTTTATTATCTAAAAAATTGGAAACAATGTAATTGTTCTGTTACAGAGAAATAGATATGCTGTAGACTATCCACAGCATAGAATTATTTTTTCTTTTTATTTTATTTTATTGTAAAGATGTGGGGTACATAAGTAGTTAATATGCAGATGAAGTTTGGGCCCCCAACTGGTCTGCGCTTCCCGTAGTTTAGTCAGGCACCCTTAGTGATGTTACGTACTCCCCCCTCCCCTGGCAGCATCCTGCAACACTACAATCCCTCTCTTGTAGTATTGTGATCAATGTTCGGGACCCACTTCTGAGTGGGAACATGTGGTACTCAATTCTTTGTTTCTGTGATAGATCACTGAGTATGATGGACTGATTCTAAATCCATCCAAGTTGCTGCAAAGTCCATAGTTGTTTTTATTTTTTATTTTTTTCAAAATAATTTCATGACAGGAGAGAAAGCTCTTGAGATAAGGGCAAAGTCTTAGATATAATAAAATCAACAATTGTGTTAAATGCATATGTTCATTCAACAAACAGAATTAATTAAACATTTACTATGTGTCTAGCATGGTTCTAAGTGCTTTATGTATTTTATCTCCACAAAAATTTATGAGGCAGGTGCTGTTTTTATCCTTACCCTAAATATGACAAAATGGAGGCACTTGTGTAAAAAGTTGCCTCAGATCATCCAATAACTATTGGAACAAACAAGGCTCCCAATATCATATAGTTTTTCATCTAAAAGAGAGAGATTAATCAAAGAACTACCAAAATAAATGTAAAATTATAGCAGTAATCATGACCCAAAAAGTAAAGGTCCATTCCAGAAGGATGTGGCTATGTCCTCATCAGCCAGATGAAAGAATGTTTGCTTTGGGGACAATAATTGTGCTGATAACTTAAGACAGAGTAGAAGTTAACTGAAAGAAGAGAGGAATAGTTCAGATAGCAGAAACAGCACGTGGAAAAGCTTCTGGTGGAGGGTGTAGGCATTCTGGGGTCCTGATACAACTCTGGTGGAGCAGGAGAGAGAAGGAATACAGAGGAAGCATGATGTGAGGTCACCCCTGCCCCCAGCTCTAACATGCAGGTCCAAAAATGCCCCGTTTGCAAGTGGCAATCTAAGAACCCGAGAGGCAAGGTGACTTGTCCAAAGTAACACCACCTACTTGGTAATAATCTGAAACCAGACTCAGTTCTGGTAGCAGGACCAAGAAGTGTACACAACAGTTATCACTTATCACCACAAATATTGCTTAGAACAGTGAATTTCAAACTTTTTGAGTAGGAGAATCTTTTTATTTTTCATTTAAGTGGCACCCCTTTTTTTGAGTACCAGAATCTTATGCAAATTTCCCTTTTTTTTCAATTTTTAATTTTAAAGATGTGGGGTACAATTCAGGGTTAGGTATACAAATGTTCATTATACAGGTGCTCTTGTTGATGCAATAAAAGAAAGAGACCCAGGTTTAGTAATACTATAGATACAGTTTTTTAACGCCAAAATCTAAAATTTACTTATAAAGTCAGTCAGTGAGAAGCATATTTGGTTTTTGACACACCAACCAAAAGAGGCTGTTTAAATAACACAAACATTGAAGCCCGGGTGATGGGTGTAGTTTTATTTCAAACTCAGCACACCGTATACTTCTGTATTTGGGAGTTTTATTTGTAATATGTGGAAATCTTGTTTCATATTAATAAGTATCTGCAAATGGTAATAGTTTTAATAGTTTGCATGCCAATCTGTCTCAGGATATTATTTAATCAAATGGAAACAGAAATTGAAAGAAAATAAGTAGAAAGTGTTATATTTTAAAGATAAATTATTATAACTATCTAACAAAAATGATATTTCCAAATTGCCAATGGTTCAACTTGGAAAGGCCAAATAATAGCATTCTCAGTCAGTTTAGATCTTCAGCGAGCATTGGAGAATATTGCCTTGCAACATTATGAGATGTTCAATATGTCAGTTAAAACTCCTCAGATTAGAGAAGGGAGACCTCACTATCTACCTCAGCTAGATATTTCCTTGAGCTTTCAGTCAAATGTATTTTATTGATGATACATTACCTGTAGTTCCAAGCTTCACTATAATGTGATCTTGCTTTGCAAAATTGAGCTTGTTCTGTTTATTACAAGAAATTAGCAAGGTATTTAAACTAGTGAAATCAACTTTTTAAGAGATATTTCACTAGATGAAATTCAACAAAAATAAATTTTTATGAGTACCTTGCCACAAAACACCCAAGGAACTTCAGCATAAAAGTCAACTCTGGAACAAACATTGCACATTGTGTTAAAATAATTCTTTTTTTAAAAAAAACCCTGCAATTTAAAAACAATGGTTTAATAACATTTACAGTGAGAATAATTTTAAAGCATTTCCTTAAAAAATCTTAGTAGCTTGTGTTCTTATATGCTACCTAAATAGATTTTTTTTTTTTTTTTTTTGAGTTGGAGTCTCACTCGGTCGCCCAGACTGGAGTGCAGTGGCCGCTCCCGGCCACCGCAACCTCGACCTGCTGGGCTCCAGCGATCCTTCCGCCTCCGCCTTCCGAGTAGCTAGAACTACAGGCGCATGCTACCACGCCCGGCTAATTTTTTTTATTTATTGTAGAGATGAGGTTTCGCCTGCCCAGGCGGGTCTCGAACCCGCGGGCTCAGGCAATCCACTCACCTCAGCCTCCCAAGGCGCGGGATTACAGGCTGAGCCACCGAGCCTGGCTAGGGACAACATTTTTAAAGCATATACCTTCCTGGAAGGAGCTAGCCCTCCTTTGGATGTATCAGATGTTGCAATTATTAAAAACTCGGTCACAGTTACTTTTAAACATTTGTTCTGTACATACTGTATTTTTAAAAATTAAAATACATTAAAAATGATAAAAACATAGGAAGTTTTGCCACTGGGTAAGACTGGGTAAGCACCTGTTTACCTGAAATATGCACTTGAGTGGAGCAGAGTGGTCGGTTCCTGGTGGTGACACAGAACTTTCTCAGCATATCTGTTTCACTTTTGTCCTGGCACTCTCTCATGTCCTTGTTTCTTCGGGACGTGGTGTTACTTATAACACCAGCCTTCTGGTGCAGCCTCTCTTGCCTATAGCTAGTGTTCTGGTATGTGTGGGTTTAGATCTTCTGACTTTCCCAGGATGCTGGGACTGCCATGCATTTCCTTGTCTGTGTTCTGAGAACAAAACGACAAGGAATTGCATTCAAGACTACATTGAGTATAGAAAAGTGACATTTTGGTTGACAGAAAAGGAAAGCTCACCTCTCCTGGTTAGGAAACTAAGGGAAAATGCCACCATGATGTTCTTGTTCGGTAAAACAAAAATTTGGGGTTACACAGTTAAATCTAATGACAGTAAATACCACTTGAAAGTAACCTTCTCTATAATGACCAAGTAGACTTCCAAACACTTTTGATTTCAAATGATGTTTAAGGAACCAACCAAATTCCATATTGGCATTCATTCATTGTGATGAAATTTGACCTGTGTGATACTGAGCATTAAGTTGTGGTCTTCTCATTGCAGACGTTGGTCATTCCTCATTTAAATATTTCCAGTCAGCGGAGGAAGCAAAGCGGGCCATCAAGGCTGTGCTGTCAGCGGATCCTCGGTCTGTTTACCGCCGGAAGCTCTGCCAGGACCGCCTTTTCTACTTCACTGTAGACATAGCACATGTCACTTGCTGGTTTGGTGATGGCTTTGCAGAGGTTCTGAGGATCCAGTTGGCATCTGAACCTGCTCAGATAACTGATTCGGTGGAGTCCTTGTTGTCTTGAGGAGCCTCCATCATGTCTTCAAGGTGGCCTCGCTGACCTCTGAATGTGGCTTTTGGATTTTCTGGACAAGCTAATGATGTGCCGAGAAGCAACACTTTGGGATCCACTGCTTTGATTGACTTGGGCCGTTGAGAATATTTATTTGAAAACATGTATTTTAATAAACTTAACAGTATAAAAAAAATACACTGTATACTTTTGGACCTGTTTCTGAAAGAAACTGATTGTTCTTGGTGCACCTAATAAAATTAGTCTGAGACCATCCTAGCAGAAACTTTCAAGTTGAGGGGATCTGTTCAACAGCTCGCGTTGGTTTTCCGGTTTGGGAATGCCTGACCTCTCTATTACTATATCTCAGGAAACTAACATATAACAAATTAGTGGATATTGTGATTATCTTTAGAGATTAATCTCCTGTGTTTCAGAGACTTTGTGACACACACGTGTATATATAGAATCCTTATTCTACAAAAGCAATTCTGAGATTTTGGATGTTTTTGTATCAGAAAACAAAATCACCCCTCAAAAATTCAAAAAATAATTGCTGTTTTTTTGTTTTCTCACTTTTTGACTATTTATTGAGAACCTACTATAGGTTAGGTTTTGGTGATAAAATGAGATGAACAAGATGTAGTTCTTGCTGCAAGTCATGGTTAGTGGAAGAAGTAAGACATAAGCAAGTTATTGCAGTTTGATGAATGTGGCAATTAAGTCTGTCCATGGTTTGTGTGTAGTACCTAGTAGGAAGCATTTGTAAGAATGCATTGCCTATAGGTGATTTCAGTGATGTGATCCCAGATAACAGGATTTATGATCAGCGTAGCCAAATTAGACACCTGTCAACATGACACAGGCTTTCCTAATCACAGCTGTAAATCTTCAGAACTGATTGATCATGGTTTTGAAATGAGCCACACTGCCTGTGGATACTTGTGCAGTCTTTTGTGGCTGATGACACAGTACTCCTGCACCAAACTGGTTTGTGGTAGTTGTCTTTGATGTTACTTGGAGCTCCTTGGGGAAGCATCTCTAATTTGACTTTTTAAGCTTTCTATTTTGAAATAATTAGAGACTCACAGGAAGTTGCAGAAATAGTAGTGGTCCCATGTACCCTTCACCCAACTTCTTTGGTTACATCTTACATAACTATGGTATAATGTTAAAGGTAGCAAGTTGACATTGGTACAGTCTACCCTTTAGTTTGATTTCTATGTCTTTTCTCATAAAACGTTATTTTGAAGCTGTATTGAAGCACAAAATGTCAATGTTTAATACGTAAATGACTCTGGAGACAGTAATCAACCAGCCTTCTCACAAAAGGACTTGTAAATTGTTTGGCGTTTTATTATACATTCTCAGGATTTTAGAGCTGAAAAGGATCTTAGATATAATCTAGCTCAATTTTCTACCAGTTCCTGAGCTTCTTCAATATTCCCAGTGTTTGGCCTCCCAGGTCCTGTCTGAACACCCTCTGACCTCTATGAGGTCTTCACCCCTGACCTATGCAGTTTATTCTATATGGGTAGTGCTTGTTATTTTATTTTATTTTATTTTTTGAGTTGGAGTCTTACTCTGTCGCTCAGACTGTAGTGCAGTGGCTGCTCCCGGCCACCACAGCCTCAACCTGCTGGGTTCCGGCGATCCTTCTGCCTCAGCCTTCCAAGTAGCTGGAACTACAGGCGCGTGCTACCATGCCCAGCTAATTTTTGATTTATTGTAGAGATGAGGTCTCGCCAAGTTGCCCAGGCGGGTCTCGAACCCGCGGGCTCAGGCAATCCACTCACCTCGGCCTCCCAAAGTGCTGGGATTATGGACTGAGCCACCGAGCCCGACCTTTATTTGTTTTTAAAGCAGGATTTATTGAGAGGACAGAAAAGCTCCCACAGTGGAAGGGGACCCGAGGGGGTTGCCCGGTGCTTGTTATTAAAATATTCTTCCTGTATTTGAGATCAATTCTGTCATCCGTTAGCTCCCCAACTAGGGAACCACACAGTGAGGCTATTGCCCTCCCAAGCTAGTCTATCAGACCACTCCTTGGTCTTTTTCTAGGCTGAGCACCCCCACTTTCCTCAGCTGTTTCTCCTGCGGGGCATCCCCATCTGTGACCCTCCACTTTTGTAGGGGTCCTGCCAATGAACTGTTTCTCATATAACATGATCTCAAGCCCCTTCCCACTCCAATCCTCCTTGGGTCCCCATGTGAGCATTTCTGGGAACGTATTTCAGGAGGCCTTTGTGGTCTTGAGATTGTGAACCCCCATCTCTCAGAAATAGTTTGAAGCACAACTTTGAAACAAGCTGTTCCTTTTTATCTTGGAAATTTTTTCTTTTTTTGTAAGATGATTTATTTTCATTCTCTACTGATTGCTTCTTCCATCCAAGCTTATTCCACAAACACAGAATTAAATATACTTGATTTGTAGAACAAAAGATATCAAAGACAAAAGTTCACTCAAATCTTCCATTAAGTGGTTTAAAAATTGTCACTGATTTTATGTCTTGAATCAAGGTTCTTTTGGTGTACGTGGGTATATTGTACATTGGTGTTTATGTGCCCGTACACCTGCAAACACAAATGCTAATCCTAAGAATGAGATGGAAATGAGATAACTCGGAAATGCCATAATTATGACTACCAAATACAGTGTTGCCACTGAGGAGTACTTTTGTGTTCTGTTTGCATGAGAATCACATTTGGGAGGCCCTTTTTACTTGGAGGTGGTGTATCAAGAGGAAGAGGGTGCTTGATTCTTGGTTCCTTAGGCTGTTAGACTCTTTGATCAGAGTTCTGGAAAAGGGATTATGTCACAAGTAAAGTTACGGTTCAGGACTGCTTTAGAAACTTTTTCAAAAAAGAAAGGGAAACAATTCTCTGCTGGGCATAAATGACACCTACCTTAATTTTTAGCTTTTGCTTTTTGGTACCTGCAGGGGGAGCCTTTGGTAGCAGACTTTTTTCCCCCCCCTCACTAGCTTGGAGGAAAACTGGGAATTGCAGCCGTAATTTTTGACTTTTGGCCCACCTGCCCCAGTGTTGAAGAACAGTAACTTCTACAAGATATGCTGATGCTTATCAGTTCCATATGGGAAAAGGCTAGAAGGACGAGTAGCATTTATGAAATTTTTTTTCAATTGTGAGCTTGGCTTAAGGGGTGGGACTGATTATTCCAGCAGGTAGATCTGTGTATAACCAGGTAGACGCATTAGCTAAACCCATGAGCACACATGGGACAAGGCATTCACTGCATTTATGTGTCTGACTTTTTTTTCTTGAGTTCATCTCTTATTGATAGTTTTCTTTTTTCTTCTTTTTTTTTGAGATGGAGTCTCACTATGTCACCCAGGCTGGAGTGCAGTGGCACGCTTGGCCACCGCAGCCTTGACTTGCTGGGCTCAGGCGATCCTTCTGCCTCAGCCTTCCAAGTAGCTGGAACTACAGGTGTGCGCTACCACGCCCGGCTAATTTTTTTATGAGGTCTTGCCAAGTTGCCCGAGCTGGTCTCGAACCTGCAGGCTCAGGCAATCCACTCGCCTCGGCCTCCCAAAGTGCTAGGATTACAGGCTGAGCCACTGAGCCCGGCCTGGTAGTTTTCTTTTTATGACGTGGCCCCAAAGAAGACAGAGGAAAACTCAGTAATAATGAAAGTCTTCATCAGTTACTGAACTTTTATCATGCCCTTGGCACTGAACTTAGTGCTATTTGTTCATTGGCTGGAAGTTAGGTGACAGCTCACGCTCCCATGGCTGGTCAGCCATGCAGCGAGGACCTCAACCCCCTAGCCTGGCCTGAGTCTGCTCCCTTCTCAGCTTGGCT
>CAUYQG010055046.1:0-11168 GCA_963574415.1 Tarsius wallacei | reverse complement strand
GGCTCAGCCTGCAATCCCAGCACTTTGGGAGGCTGAGGTGAGTGGATTGGCTAAGCCCGTGGGTTCGAGACCCGCCTGGGCAACTTGGCGAAACCTCATCTCTACAATAAATAAAAAAAAATCAGCCGGGCATGGTAGCGCGCGCCTGTAATTACGGCTACTCGGAAGGCTGAGGCGGAAGGATCGCCGTAGTCCAGCAGGTCGAGGCTGCAGTGGCCGACAGCGGCCACTGCACTCGTCTGGGCGACAGTGAGACTCCAACTCAAAAAAAAAAAAAAAAAGACTGATCTAGAAAAAAGAAAGGAGTTATAAATAGTATCAATAATAAAAAAGAAGACTCCATTTCAGATTCTATGAATATTAAAAACAATTATAAATCACATTATACCAATAAATTTGAAAATTTGAATGAAATGAACAAATTCCAATAAAATAAAAACTTTAAAACTTATCAGTATGTATCCAATAAGAAACAGAAAATACAAGCAATCCTATACTTATTTATGAAATTGAATCTGTAATTAAAGTTACTGCAAAATAAAATGACTTTTTGCATTCCTTCCACATGACTTCAATGGGAAATTCTTCTAAAAACTTAAGGAAGAAACAGAATCATTCTTATATAAATTCATCTAGAGAGCAAAAGAGAGGTGACTCTTTCCAGATAATTTCATAAGACATACACAATTTTAATACTAAATTGAAGAAAGACTTAAGAAAATAATATTACAGGCTGATCTTGTTTATAGTCATAGATGCAATAATACCAAATAAAATATTAGCAAAAAATATTAAAAGGGTAATATATGATGAGTAGGTGTAGATGTACTCTAGAAATTCAAGGTTAGCTTAGTATTAAAAAATTTTTACCAATGGATTTTACTACATTAACAGAATAGAGAAAAAAACCACATAATCATTTTAATAGAAACAAAAATTTGAGATGTCTGGTATACAAATTCTTGAAAAATTAGGGACAGAAGAGGACTTTATCTGATTTAAAAAATACTTTTAGGCTGGGGGTGGTGGCTCATACCTGCAATTCCAGCACTTTAGTAGAGTAAGGCAGGAAGACTGCCTGAGGCCAGGAGTTTGAGACAAGTCAGGGCAACATAGTGAGATCTTATCTCTATGAAAAATTTTTTAAAAATTAGGCTGACATGGTGGTGTACACCTGTAATCCCAGCTATTTGGGTGGATGAGGCAGAAGGATCACCTGAGCCCAGAAGGCCAAGGCTGTGGTGAGCCATGATTGTGCCACTGTACTCCAACCGTGGTGACAGAATGAGACTCTGACTCAAAAATAAAAAATAAAAACGAAGATATCTTTAAGGAAACTGACCACAAACAATCATCATACTTAATGGTGAAATATTGAAGCATTACCCTTAATTTCACAAATGAAACAAGAATGCCTACCACAATCACTTCTATTAAACAATATTCTGGAGGACCTGGCCTGTGCAGTAACTCAAGAAAAAAGTTGTAAGCATTGGAAAGGAAGAAATAAATAAATGTGAATGCATGTACTGAAAAATAAAAAAAGAATCTGCAAATGAACTATTAAAATTAATGAGTGAATTTGTAAGATTACTGATTATAGGCCAATATTCATAAATCTATATTTCTTAATACTAAAACTTGAGAGGCTAAAAATTTAAAAGTAAAACAGCAAAATCTAGACAAAGTAATGAAATATGAAAACTCTCTACACAAAGCTACAAAGCATTATTGAATGTAATTTTTGTTGTTGTTTTGAATGTAATTAAAGAAGATATAAGAAATAAGGAAGCAAAGTCATGCTTTTGGATTAGAAGATTTAACATTTTCAGTATGTAAAATGCTTCCTCAATAGATCTACAGATCTAATGCAATTTGAATGAAAACCCAAGCAGGTTTTGTGAAAAAATGGACAATTTAATTCTAAAATGTATTGCAATGCAAGGGCCAAGAAGAGTCAAGGTCATCTGGAAAAAAAATAAAACAGTCATAGAATTTATATTACCAAATATCAATATTTACTAGAATGTTGCAGTGGTTAAGAATAGACAAATGACTAGTGAAATGGAAGAGAGGACCCAAACAGACTCACACATATACATGGTGATTGGATTAATGAGAGAGGTGGCCCTTCAAAGAAGTGAGGAAATAATTTCTTTTATTTTTATTTTTTTTTAGGTTTTACTCTGTAGACCAGGCTGGAGTGAAGAGGCATGATCACGGCTCACTACAGTCTCGATCTCCTGGACTCAGGTGATAGTTTTGCCTCAGCCTCCTGAATAGCTGGAATTACAGGTGCATTCCACCACACCCGGCTAATTTTTAAAATATTTTGTAGAGATGAGGTCTCACTATGTTGCCTAGGCTGATCTCAAACTCCTGGGCTCAGGCAATCCTCCCATGGAACGGATATTCTTTACAAATAAAAAGTGCAAAGTCTATTGGATCTTCATATGAAGAAATAAAGTGAGTCCTGACCCCTTTTTAACACCATTTAAAAAAAAACCGGGCTCGGTGGCTCAGTTTGTAATCCCAGCACTTTGGGAGGCCGAGGTGAGTGGATTGCATGAGCCCGCGGGCTCGAGACCCGCCTGGGCAACTTGGCGAGACCTCGTCTCTACAATAAATCAAAAAATTAGCCGGGCGTGGTAGCGCACGCCTGTAGTTCCAGCTACTTGGAAGGCTGAGGCGGAAGGATCGCCGGAGCCCCGCAGGTCGAGGCTGCGGTGGCTGGGAGCGGCCACTGCACTCCAGTCTGGGTGACAGAGTGAGACTCCAACTCAAAAAAAAAAAAAAAAGAAAAAAAAAACGGCCAGGCATAATGACTCATGCCTGTAATCCCCACACTTTGGGAGGCGGAGGTAAGACTATTGCCTGAGTCCAGGTGTTCAAGACCAGTATAGGCAACTTGGTGAAAGTTTATCTCTACAATAAAACTAGTTAACTACCTACCTACCTAGCTAACTAACTAACTAAATTAGTCAGTCATGGTGGTGAGCACAGACGAATCACTTGAGCCCAACAGGTAGAAGCTGCGGTAGCCCTGAGAGTGCCACTGTACCCTCCTGGGCAATAGAGTGAGGCTCTAACTCAAATAAATAAATAAATACATTCCCAATGGATTAATACCAAATTACAAAGTTAAAAAGTAAAGCTTCTAAAAGAAAGTATAGGGGAATATCTTTATGATATTGGGGTAAGGAATAGTCTCAAGCATGGTAAAAGCACTAACCAACCAAGACAATATTGACAAATTGGGCCACATTAGACTTAAAAACATTTTTTCAATCAGACAACATCTTTAATATACCGACTAGACAAGCCATAGAGTAGGAAGGGTTTTATATATATAAAGAATTCTTTAAAAAAAAAAAAGTTAGACAACCAAATTAAAAAAATGTTCAAAGATTTTTGAACAGACACCTCACATAACAAGATAATCAAATGATCAACAGGTGTATGAAAAGGTGTTGAATCTCATTAGTTATCAGGAAAATGTAAATCAAACCACAACGAGATAGCAATCTATCTTCAACAGGATAACAAAACCTTGAAAAAACTGGCAACTGCCAAGTGCAGAGCTGTGAAACAACAGGAACTCATATACTTGCTTGAGAAAGAAAATTGGTACAGTCACTTGAAAAACTCTTTGGCAGTGTATATTAAAGCTATACATACCACATGACCCAGCAATTTGACCCCTACGCATAATCCCAACAGGAATGTATACATGTGTGTTATGAATTGTCACAGTACTATTCCTAACAGCCCCAGTCTGGAAACAACACAAATGCTCACCAATATTAGAAAGGATAAATATAATGTGGCCTATTCAAACGATGGGAAAATTCTTCAGCAATGAACATGAACAAACTCCTGTTCAATGCAATATCAGAATGGATTTCACCAACATAATGGTAAGTGAAAGAAACCAAATACAAAAAGATACGTACTATATGATTCAATTTGTATTAAATTTAAAAATCAGGCAAAACTATGTGATGGTTAGAAGTCAGGATAATGGTTACATTAGGGAAGGAGGTAGAGGAAGTAATGATTGGAGAGGGCATAGGAGGAGCTTCCTTGACATTGGTTATGTTCCAGTTTTGTTTTGTTTTGTTTTGTTTTTGAGTTGAGATCTCACTCTGTCACCAACCAGGTTGGAGTGCGGTGCCACAATCATGGCTCACTGCAGCCTTGAACTCCTCTGCTCAGGCGATCCTTCTACTTCAGCCTCCCAAGTATCTGAGACTACAAGTGCAGACCACCACGAATAGTGAATTTTCGTATTTTTTTTAGAGAAAGGATCTCACTGTGTTGCTCAGGCTGGTCTGAAACTCCTGAGCTCAAGTGATCCTCCCTCCTCGGCCTCCCAAACTGTTGGGATTACAGGCATGAGCCACTGCGCAAGCCAAGTTTTAGTTTTTGATCTTGTGATGACTATAAAGATATGTTCTTTCCATGATAATTCACCAAGCTCTATGCTTAAGGTGTTCTTTTTTGTATGTTATATATCAATAAAGTTTATTAAAACTGTAAGGGAGATCAGAAGAAGCCAATTGTGGCTATTATAGAAAATAAAATGAGTATTTCTTGAAGGCTATGTGCCTTTAAGTATGTATTGTTTTCCTCTTTGTCATCACCTGATGAAAAATATACCTAACATTTTTATCTTACAGATAAAAATACCAAGGCTGAGAGGCAGTAAACAACTTGTCCAAGATGGCAAAGCTTGTTTTTCTGTCTCCAAACTTTTTCTACACTGTACTTACATTGTCTCCTGTAGTTTGCTTCAGAGTTCACAGGTTGCCTTTTCAGACAATATCTCATTTAAATACTCTAGATGGTTGAATCTAATCATGTAAACTGGCAAAAGTGAAGCTCAGGCTATCAACACTCAAAACCTTGCCAATCCTCTTTAGAGCAGGAAAAAGAAATGTTTCTGAATCCACATCTAAGAAGAAAACACAGACGCATAAATACACCCACGATCACAGCATTACTGTTGAAATAGCCTGAGGAATGTCTAACCAAAATACTTTAGGAGAATCTCAAAAATGTTTGGGGTACAGTTTAAGTAGGTGTGTATGTATGCAGGTGTGGCAACTTCCAGAAAACAGGTTAGTGGGGCTCCTGCCACGGCAGTACAAGTTTAACTTTATCCTGTAAGCACAGGCTGATGTGGCTAAGCTGTTTCTCCAAGGGACATGACCAGTCTTTGGAGTCTCCCGAAAGCTATGAATGGGAAAAAGCAGAACCATACACTTGGGATAGGGATGACACTTTGGTGAGACAGGTCATAGTGCTAGAGGAAGGTTAGTGGGGAGGCACTGAAGATGTAGAACAGCTCCATGGACATGCACAGGCATCCGAAGGAGGAGGGAGTGGTATATCCCCTCAGCTCTAGAATGGTGCAAGGCCAGCATCGTGGTGCCAATGACAGGAAAATGGGAGGGGTGCTGAAAAAATTCCTTAATTTTCACTCATGCCTTTAGTTGGTTTTCTTGTGATTGGTGTGATCTGAAAAACAAGGCTTCTGTGTAAACAAGTCTGTGCTAATGTAATAGGATTAATCATTATAGTAGTTACCCCAGTGAATGAGCCTCGCCAACATTCCAGCTACTGTGCTAAGTGCATAAGAGTCATCATGCCAGTTACCACCCTGCAAGCAAGTGACATTAGTTCCATTTTACAGATGAGGTAACCGGGACAAGTGAGCCTCAGAGTAGATAACAAATAGTAGAGCTGAGATTCAAAACCAAGTCTAAATCCAAGGCTTGTGAGTTTACTATTATTCCACATTTATTTTTAAGAATAAAGCCAATTATATCACATTATTTGCTTTTATCTACCAAAGCAGAATGCACTAGAGACTGTTGGCTCTGGAACTGACATTAGACATGGTGAGAATACAAACTGTATGTGAGCTGGGAGACAATGAGAAAATTTGCTATCAGTAATGAACTCAGATTTTTAGAAAAATCTTGTTGGACTGCCTGGACATCTATTTGTATATTAGGCCAAATGTATTATTTGGAATTATGTTCATTGCATGGATGTAGTAGCAACAATTTTTCAATAGTCCTTAAACAAATTAAAATGTGACTCCTCTGTCTTTGTACCAGGCAATTACTGATTCCTTGCCTCATCTTTAAAAATGGAAAGGTTAAGTAACTAAAGAAAACAAAAACAAAAAACACCTCATAAATGCAATTGAAACCATGGAATGGCTGGGTGCAGTGGCTCAAGTCTGTAATTCCAGCACTTTGGGAGGCGGAGGCAAGAGGATTGCCTGAGCTCAGGGGTTTGAGATCAGCGTGAGCAACATGGTGACTTCATCTCTACAATAAAGCAAAAAAATTAGCCAGGCGTGGTGGCACATGCCTGTGGTTCTAGCTACTTGGAAGGCTGAGGCAGAAGGATGGCCTGAGTCCAGCAGGTCGAGGCTGCGGTGGCTGTGAGCGTGCCACTGCACTCCAGCCTAGGCAGCAGAGTGAGACTCCAACTCAAAACAAAACAAAAAACAGATAAACTTTATGGTATGTAAGTTATATCTCACTAAGCTGTTAAAAACAAATACTTTCATATCAAAGAATTATTTATGTTTCTACAGGGCTTCTTCAGTTTTGTATATGCATGCATTGTCTTTTCCTAGTCACACTTTGTATTGAAGATATTTTTGTATTCACTTGTATATACTCTCATACTTGTGTTAATGGTTGCATATTGTCACTGTTTAATCAGCCATTGGGCAGCTGCCACAATCAGATTGTTTCCAGACTTTGCTGGTACAAATGCCACTGTTTTACAAAGGTATGCATATACAGCTTTTGTTCCTGAAGATAGATTCCCAATAGTGGAATTATGAGGATGAAGGATATAAACTTTTTAGGAATTTCTTACTGGACTTTCCAACCTCTGCCTTGATTTGACGTAAGTATTTTAGTGAATAATATCCATGACATATTCTACAGTCTTGGAAAGTTCTATTGTATTCCTTATTGCTCCCCTGAAGAGAGGGCAGCATGTGTTTGAAAGCAAATATTTTAAAGATGAAATATTTCTGGGCTTTCTATTCTGTTCCATTGGTCTATGTATCTGTCTTATGCCAGTATCATACTATTTTGATTCTTATAGCATGTAGTAATTTTGTAATCAGATAGTGTGTTGATTTCAGCCTTGTTCTTTTGCTCAAGATTGCTTTGAATAGTCAAGGTCTTTTGTGGTTCCATACATATTTTAGGATTATTTTTCTATTTCTGCAAAAAACGTCAATGGGATTTTGATAGAGAGTACATTGAATCTCTAGATCACTTTGGGTAGTATGAATATTTAACAATATTAATTCTTTCAATCCATGAATAAAGCATATAATTCCATTCATTTGTGTGTTTTTAAAGTTCTTTCATCAATGTTTTGTAGTTTTAGTATATACATCTTTAAACTTGTTAAATTTATTTCTAATTTTTTTGCTAGTAAATAGGATTTTTCTCTTTATAGTTTTTCACTTAGTTTGTTAGTATATAGAAATGCTACTGATTTTTAAATGCTAATTCTTGTACCTTGCAATTTTGCTGAGTTTTTAAATAAATTCTAATGGTTTTTCGGTGAAGATATTAGGCTTTTCTACATAAGATTATATCATCTACAAGCAAAGGAAATTTAACATTTTTTCTTTCTGAATTGGATATCTTTTATTTATTTATTTTATTTTATTGCTTAATTGCTTTAGCTAAGACTCCAGTATTATGTTGAACAGAAGTGGTGGCAGTGGGCATCCTTGTCTTGCTCTTGATCTTAGAGGAAAAGCTTTCAACTTTTCACTGTTGAGTACAGTAGTTTCCCTTTATCCAGTTTTGTTTCCATGGTTTTAATTACCTACAGTCAACCATAGTCCAAAAACAGGTAAAAACAGTGCAACAATAAATTGAGAGAGAGAGACAGAGACAGAAAGAGACAGAGAGTGAGGGGGCAGAGAGAACATATTCACGTAACTTTTATTATAGTATATGATTATGATTGTTCTTTTTTATTAGTTATTGTTGTTAGTGTCTTACTATGCCCAATTTAGAAATCAAACTTTATCATCATAGGATACATGTATGGGGTAAAACATAGTACATACAGGGTTTAGTACCATCTGTGGGTTCAGGCATCCATTAGGGGTCTTGGAATGTATCCTCTGCAGATGTGTGGGGGACTAATGTATGATATTCGCTGTGGGCTTTCATGTAAAGCCTTTATTATGCTGAGGTACATTCCTTCTATATCTATTTTGTTAGGAGTTTTGATCATGGAGAGATGTTGAATTTTGCTGAATTTTTCTTCATCTAATGAGATGATCATATGGATTTTTCCATCACTCTGCTAATGTGCTATATCACATTTATTAATTTACGTTTGTTGAGTGATCCTTGCATTCCAGGGATAAATCCTTGATCATGGTTGATGATCTTTTTAACGTGCTCTTGAATTCAATTTGCTAGTATTTTGTTGAGGACTTTTTAACATTTATGTTTATCTGGGATATTGGACTGTAATCTTCTTTTCTTGTACCATCCTGGCCTGGCTTTGGTATCTGACTAATGATGACCACCTAAAATATGTTGCAGGTATTCCTCCCTCATGAATTTTTTGGGAGAGTTTGAGAAAGATTGGTATTTGTTGTTCTTTAAATATTTAGTAGAATTTAGGAGGGAAGCCATTAGGTCTTGGGCTTTTCTTTGATGGAAGACTTAACTCCTCACTTGTCATTGATCTGTTTAGAATGGGGAGCCCAGAAATAAATTCACACATTTACAGTCAATTGATTTTCAGCAAAGATGCCAAGGAAACAAAATGGATATTTTCTTTAATAAATGGTATGGGAAAACCTGGACTTCCACATGCATTAGACCCTTATCTCACACCATATACAAAAATCAACTCAAAATGACTAAAGACTTAAATGCAAGACTTGAGACTGTAAAACTACTAGAAGAAAAGACAGGAGAAAAGCTCTATGACGTTGATCTGGGCAATAGTTTTTGGATGTGATACCAAAGACAGAGACAACAAAACAAAAATAAACAAGTGGAACTATATCAAACTAAAAAGCTTGTGCATAGCAAACACTCAACAGAATGAAAAGACAATCCACTGAATGGGAGAAAATATTTGCAAACCATACAAATCCAAATCTCAGGCTCTTATCATCACACAAGCCTTTCCCACACCATTATCCCAAGACACTGCTGGAGGACCTGCTGTATGATTTATTAACCTTTTAGAGAGTCACAGTACAATATGAAATATGACAAAGTGTAAAGAAATATGCTCCATTTAGTTTATCTTGGAATAAAGATACATTTAAATTCAATAAATTTAAGACATTATTTTTAAAAATTTAGTCCCTTTTTTCCTTGTGAAACAAGTGGCAATTTTCTTTACTCATGAGCTCATAAGTGCTTTTAGGAATGCCATGCCAAATCAAACTGACCTACAAAAACCACTATACCAGCTACTCTACTAGAGGGAAATAAAATTCATTTTCTAGCCTTTTATTTGGTTCTCAGTGGACTACGGTATAGCTCCTCACGTTATGTTAAAACAAAACTGTCAAAATCAGATGTTAAAATTACATCTACTTGCTCTTTGCTGTAGATCTCTGAAAATGTTTTGGATTTTCTCAGTGAGTACTTTTGTGTATATAGAGATGACTAAGTGCCTGTGAGTTACATGTTCCACAGCAGAAAGGTGGTTGAGAACTCATAAGCCAGTCCCCCCCTCCCCAGTTTATGGGTGAGGATTGCTCCTAGAAAGGTAACAGGACTTGCCAAGAGTGATCGCAGCACTGAGATTCTCATCGGTACTTTTGTATCCTGTGGTTCTTTTCTACTCTGTTATGAAGTCTTTTCCCTGACCCAAGCTAGGGTATCATTAACAAGTTCAGGTTCTTGGAGGAAGCAAGAATATGAGCATCTTTAAAGAAAATATGCTGTACAGAGGCCCAGAAAGACAAATTTGAGGAGGACCAACCCTAAACTGAGAACTTCTATTATTTCTTTCTTCCTTTTTCAGCCATAATTGAAGTCAATGACAAGGATCAGAGGTAAGCAGACAGGGCAGCTAATGGCAAAGAGTGGACACAAATTCTTTCCTTTTGCTTCAGGCTAATTTGAAAGAACACAAGAACACAGCCATATAATACCATGAATTTTTTTTTTTTTTTTTAGTTGGAGTCTCACTCTGTCACCCATACTGGAGTGCAGTGGCTGCTCCCGGTCACTGCAGCCTCGACCAGCTGGGCTCTGGCGATCCTTCCGCCTCAGCCTTCCAAGTAGCCAGAACTATAGGCGCATGCTACCACGCCCGGCTCGTTTTTGATTTATTGTAGAGATGAGGTCTCGCCAAATTGCCCAGGTGGGTCTCGAACCCACGGGTTCAGGCAATCCACTCACCTTGGCCTCCTGAAGCGCTGGGATTACAGGCTGAACCACCGAGCCCAGCCCACCATGAAATCTTATACTTTACTTTTACCGGGTTTCTAATTCAGTTAAGTACAAAAGAGCTGGATTAAGATTTGGCCTTTTATCCTGAAACCATTCTGTAAATTTTAAAATAAGTTAGAAAATTAGAAGTTGAAAAACTTACAAGCAAAATTTTCTACAAAACAATGAGGCTTAGACCTGATAGTTTGCAAAATGAAATTTTTCTGCTTATAGGAAATGGTGAGACAGATGACCTCCTACCAACAACTAACTGATAATATCTTAGGCCTTTAGAACAAAAACCATGCCCCATTAATAAATGTCTGGTTAATTTCAACAAAATGTGGCTTTTAAAGACAAAAAAAATTGAAAATACTACCTAAATATATGATAAGAAAGTTATTTCCAAAAAGATGGAATATACTAATATGCTGCCAGCATGGTATGCATGTTTTCTTTTTTTTTTTTTGAGTTGGAGTCTCACTCTGTCACCCAGACTGGAGTGCAGTGGCCACTCCCAGCCACCGCAGCCTCGACCTGCTGGGCTCTGGCGATCCTTGTGCCTCAGCCTTCCAAGTAGCTGGAACTACAGGCGCGCGCTACCACGCCCGGCTAATTTTTTTTTTTTTTTGATTTATTGTAGAGAGATGAGGTCTTGCTTGCCCAGGCGGGTCTTGAACCCGCGGGCTCAGGCAATCC
>CAUYQG010055044.1:0-25800 GCA_963574415.1 Tarsius wallacei | reverse complement strand
TAGCCGGGCGTGGTAGCGCACGCCTGTAGTTCCAGCTACTCAGAAGGCTGAGGCGGAAGGATCACCGGAGCCCAGCAGGTCGAGGCTGCGGTGGCCGGGAGCGGCCACTGCACTCCAGTCTGGGCGACAGAGTGAGACTCCAACTCAAAAAAAAAAAAAAAATCTTATGGACAATTCTGAGAGGTAAGTAGTATTCCTTTCCCCATTACTGTGAAGATGCAGGTATTAAAAGTTAGAGGATTTGACCTAACATAGTTCAGGAAATGCTGGGTTAAATTTTTAAACAAGGCAGTCTAATTCAAGTCTGAGCACTGAATGTATAACACTGCTAACACACCAAACTATATTTTTTATTATTTAAAAAAATTGTGGTATTGAAGAAAGTGTATGAAGAATGTCAGCCATTAATCTCATCCTATCTTATCATTTCATACCACTGGCTTCTGACTTCTGTCTTGATAAATCTTTCCAAAGAACATTTAGATCTGTTTTCCATAAAAACATTTAAGGTTATTTTAATGGACTCTTGGGGCTTTGAGTGGTCATTTGTTGAATATACCATCCTTTTTCCATTGAATTACTTTATACCTTTATCAATTATGAATTAAATGTAAGTGTAAGTATTTGTTTCCGGGTTCTCACTTCTCTTTCATTAAACAATATGAATATTCTTAGGCCAGTATCATACTGTCTTGATATCTGTAGCTTTATAGCAAGTTTTGAAATCTAGAAGTGAAGGTCCTCCAATTTTGTTCTTTTTCAAAATTGTTTTGGCTAGTCTTGGTATTTTTCATTTCCATTTCAGTTTTAGGATCTACTAGTCATTTCTGCAAAGAAAAAAGTTTTAATAGGAATTGTTCTGATATTTAATTCAATTTAAGGGTAATTTTTATCTTGGCATCATTTAGTTCAATGCATGAACATAGTATGTCTCTGTTTCCTTATATCTTCCTTAATTTTCCTTAACTATATTTTGTAATTTTCCATGTATAAGTCTTGCTCCTTTGTGAAGTGTATGTTTGAATATTTTATTCTTTTTGATGGTATTGTAATTAAAATTGCTTCCTTTGATTCAATTTTATGTTGTTCATTACTAGTGTATAGAAATGCAATTGATTTTTGTGTATTGATTTTGTATCCTGCAACTTTGCCCTACATACTTGATTGTTTTCATGTATATTATTGTGAATATCTTAGAATTTTTTGTATACAGGATTGTGTCATTTATCAATAAAGGTAGTTTTACTTCTTCCTTTCCAAACTGGATGTCTTTTATTTATTTTTACTAACTGACTACACTAGATAGAGCCTATAATACTATGTTGAACAACCTGAGGGAGGACTCTTTTGTCTTGTTCTTGATCCTAGGGAAGAAGCATTCAGTCTTTCATGATTAGTATGGTGCTTTCTGTAGATCTCTTTGCAAATGCCCTTAATCAGGTTCCTAGATAGACGATTTTTCTTTCCACTTCATATTTACTAAGAGTTTTTATCATGAAAGAGTGTTGAATTTTGTGATGTACTTTTTTTCTTATCCGAGATGAGCATGTAGCTTTTCTTCCTTGTTCTACTAATATAGTATAATACATTGAGACATTTTTGGATGTTAAACTCTGCATTCCTAGGATAAATACCATTTGAGAATGGGGTAATAGATGATAGACAGATAGATAGATGATTGATAGATAGATATAGTTCGATTCATTCTGCTAATATTTTATTGAAATTTATCTGTACTTTTCATCTGTACTTATGAGGAACATTGACTTGTAATTTTCCTACTTTTTATATCATTTGTCTGACTTTGGTGTCACCATAAAAAGGCCTCACAGAATTAGTTGGGAGAAAGGGGTTATTCATTCATTTTCTATTTTCAAGAAGATAAAATAAATCATGTTTTCTTTGACTATTTAATAAAATTAATCAGTGAAGCTATCTAGGTTGCTTTTTTCATGGAAAGTTTTTTATTACTAATCATTGTTTTTGCTCGTTATAGATTTACTTCAATTTTGTATTTATTTTTGAATTATCTTTGGTATGTTATGATTTTTTTTTGAAAATTTATTTTATTTAAGTTGTTAAATATGTTTGCATGATGTTATTTATAACATTCCTACATACTCCTTTTAATTTCTGACAGGTCAGTGGAAATTTCCCTTTTTTTAATTCTAATTTTTAAAAATCTGTCTTCTCTCTCCCTCCTGCTCTTGCTCACTGTAAGAGTTTTTCAAGTTTGTTGAACTTTTGTTCAAAACTTCAAGTTTTGAAGAACTTACTTTTTGGTTTCATTTTTTTCTGCCATTTTTCTTTTTATTTTATTAAATTATATTGTAGTTCTTATTTTTTATTTCTCCTTGTAATTCTTATTATTTTTTTTTACTTCTCCTTGCCTTTGTTTTGGTTTTCTCTTATTTTCTGAATTATTAAAATTATACCTTAGATTATTGCTTTGAGATCATTCTTCTTTTATAAATGGCATTGAAAGTTACAAGTTTCCCTCTGCATACCACTTTATTTGCATCCATAGATTTTTGAAGTGTTATATTTTTATATTTTTTCATAGCAAAGTATTTTCTGATTTTTCTTGTAATTATTTATTGCCTCTAGAGTTATTGATAAATGTATTGTCAAATTTCCAAAGATTTATGGATTTCTTAAATTTCCTTTTGATGTTGATTTCTAATGAACGCCACAGTAATAAAAACTCCTTGTATAATTGCAATTTTTAAAAAGATATTCATATTTTTATTTTTAAATTTATTTTTTAAAATTTTAGATTCAAGGGGTACAGGTGAATACTTTTCACGTGAGTATATTGCATGCAGGTGGCAGTGGGACTTCTGGTGTTCCCATTCCCCAAATGGTGAGCATTTTATTCAATAGGTAATTTTTAAACCCCTCTCCCCTCCATATCCCTTCTGTGATGAACACAGTGTCTAGTGTTTTCATCCTTATATATATGAATACTCATTGTTTAACTGCTACATAGAAGTGAGAACGTGGTATTTGGTTTTCTGTTTCTGAGTTAGTTTACAAGTGATTATGGCCTCCAACTTCGTCCATGTTGCTGCAAAGGGCATGATTTTGTTCTTTTTTTATGACAATGTAGTATTCCACATTTTTTTTCAATCTGGTGAACCATTGATGGGCACTTAGATTTGTTCCTTGACTTTGTTATTGTGAATGGTGCTGTAAGAATATGAGTGCAAGTGTATTTTTAATATAACAACCTCTTTATATATATGTGTGTATATATAGCATTCATGTATTGCATATATAATACCAGGCTGTTTTCATTACTATGGCCTTATAAAAAAGTTTAAAGTCTGGAAATGTGATACCTCCCACTTTGTTTCTTTTGCTAAGTATTATAAGGATTGTATAAAATGACTTATTTCTCTTTGAAAAGATATTCAGTGATGGGATAGCTGACTCAACTGGTAGTTCTATTTTTAGTTCGTTTGGAAATCTCCATACTGTTTTGCATAGAGGTTGAACAGACTTATATTTCCGTCAACAGTGTATGAGCATTCCTTTATCTTTGCATCCATGGCAGCATCTGTTGTTCTTTGACTTTTTAATGATTTTGATTGGTGTAAGACGATACCTCACTGTGGTTTTAATCTACATTTCTCTGATGATTAGTGATGAAAAATTTTAATGTGTTTCTTGGCTGCTTGCACCTCCTCTTTTGAGAAGTGTTTGTTCATCTCCTTTGCCCAGTTTTTATTTTATTTATTTTTAGAATGACTTATTTTTCATTTTATTTTGTTTTTTATTTATAAAGATGTGGGGTACAATTCAAGATTAGGTACATAAGTGGTCACTATACAGGTAAAGTTTGGGCCTCCCTTTGGTCCCCACCAATTTTGAGATCAGGTACCCTTATTGATGTTATGTGCCCCTCTGAGAGTAGGGCACATAACATCAATAAGGGTACCTGATCTTAATCCCTTTCTTAGAGTCAATCCGTTTCTTAGAGTACTATGATAAATGTTTAGGGTCCGCTTATGAGTGACCACATGTGATACACAGTTATTTGTTTCTGTGATAGATCACTGACTATTATAGACTCTAAATTCACCTAAATTGCTGCAAAGTCCATAATTTTGTCCTTTATGACTGCATAATATTCCATTGTGTATATGTACCCCATTTTTTTAATCCAGCCCTAGTTCCATGGGCAGCACTGCTGATGCCATGTTTTTGTTATTGTGAATAATGCTGCAATAAACATGTGTATGCAGGTATCTTTTTTTTTTTGAGTTGGAGTCTCACTCTGTCACCCAGACTGGAGTGCAGTGGCCACTCCGGCCACCGCAGCCTCGACCCGCTGGGCTCCAAAGATCCTTCCACCTCAGCCTTCCAAGTAGTTGGAACTACAGGCGCGTGCTACCATGCCCGGCTAATTTTTTGATTTATTGTAGAGGTGAGGTCTCGCTTGCTCAGGCGGGTCTCGAACCTGCGGGCTCAGGCAATCCACTGATCTCAGCCTCCCAAAGGCGCGGGATTACAGGCTAAGCCACCGAGCCCGGCTGCAGGTATCTTTTTTTATAGACTAATTTGAGTTCCTCCGGGCATATCTCCAGAAGGGAGATTTCTGGATTGTATGGAAGGTTGATTTTTAGATCTTTTAGGAATTTCCACATAGTTTTCTACAGGTTGTACTAGTTTGCACTCCCATCAACAGGTAGAAACATTCCCTTTTCCCCACATCCTCTCCAGCATCTGTTTTTTTTTAGTTACCAATGATGGTCATTCTGACAGGTTTTAGGTGGTATCTCAGTGTGGTTTTAATTTTCATTTCTTTGATGATTAGTGAGGCCAAGCATTTTTCATATATCTGTTGTCTGTTCATATGTTTTCTACTAAGTGTCTATTCATATATTTTGCCCATTTGTTAATAGGGAAACTTCAGTGCACTTGAGTTTCTTGTAGATCCTGGATATTAGGCCTTTGTCAGATATTTTTGACAAAGTTGACAAATATTTTTCCCAGTCTGTGGGCCGTCTCCAAAACTTTCTTGATGGTTTCTTGTGCTTTGCAGAAGCTTTTCAGTTTGTTGAGGTCCCATATCTCTATCTTGTCTCTTATAGCACGGGTATATTGGATTTTTTTTAATCAGGAATCGGTTGTCTATTCTGATTTCCATAAGGGTGTCATCTGCATTTTCTAAGATTCTTATACTTTAAAGTTTTAAATTTCAATCTTTGATCCATTTGGAGTTGATCTTTGTGTATGGTGATAGGAAAAGGTCCTGTTTCAATCTTTTGCATGTGGTCAGTCAGTTTTCCCAGCACCATTTACAGAATAGGTTCTCCTCTCTCCTGTGGTTATTGTTGGAGGCTTTGCTGTAGATGAGTGGTTGAGGAATTGAGGTTTTACTTCTGGAAACTTTATCCTGTTCCATTGGTCTAGATGCCTGTTTTTGTACCAATACATACCAGGCTGTTTTGATTGATGTAGGTTTATAATAAAGTTTAAAGTCTGAAAGTTTGATATCGCTCACTTTGTTTTTTTGCTAAGGATTGCTTTGGCTATTTGTGGTCTTTAATATTTCCATATGAATTTCTTTATTATTATTTCCAGATTTGAGAAGGCTGATGTTGGTAATTTAATGGGTGGTGAGCTGAATCTGTAGATTGCTTTTGGTGGGATGACAATGATTCTCCCAATCCATGAGCATGGAATATTTTTCCATTTGTTTGTGTCATCTTCAATTTCTTTAAGCGGTGTTTTGTAGTTTTCATAGTAAAGACCTTAATTCTCCAGTTAGGAAGATGCTGAGGTATTTCATTTTTTTGTGGCTATTGTGAATAGGATTGTGCTTTTTATTTCATTCTGTTTGTTGTTGGCGTATAATAATGCAACTGTCTTTTGAACATTTATTTTGTTCCGGAGACTTTTATACTAAAGTCTTTTATCAGTGCAAGGAAATTTTTGACAGATTCTTTTTGGTTTACAAGATATAGAATCAAATCATCAGCAAAAAGGGATAACTTGACTTCTTCTGTCCTCTTTAGATACCTCTGATTCTCTTCTCTTGTCTGATTGCTTTAGCTAGGACTTCCAACACTTTGTTGAACAGGAGCTGGGAGAGTGGTCAGCCTTGTATTTGTTCCAGTTTTCAGGGGAAATGCTTCCAATTTTTGTCTGCTTAGCAATATGTTGGCTGTGGGTTTATCATAAATGGCTCAACTATTTTGAGGTATGTTCCCTAGGTGTTGGAGGTTTGTTTTTTTTTTAATCAAGAATAGATGCTGGATTTTATTGAAAGCTTTTCTGCATCTAAGGATATAATCATGTGCTTTTTCTTTGTACATCTGTTGATGTATTTAATTGCATTTATGGTGTTTCACATATTGAACCAGCCCTGAATCCTGGGGATGAATCCCACTTGGTCATCACCAAGAGGGAGTTGTTGGATCTGATTTGCTAGAATCTTGTTGGGAATTTTCGCATCTGCATCTATGTTCATCGGGGAAAATGGTCTGTAGTTCTCTTTGTTGGATCATTACCTGGTTTGAGTATCACTGTCATGTTAGCTTCTTAAAATGATTTGGGGAGAGTTCTGTCTTTCTCTGTTGTCTGGAATATTTTCAGTAGGATATGTATCAGCTCCTCCTTGTATGTTTTGTAGAATTCCACTGGAAAGTTGTCTTGTCCAGGGCTTTTCTTTTTGTAGGCAGTTTTCTTAGGAGTGAGTCAATTTGTGGGTTATTATTGGTCTATTTAGGGCTTCAGTGTTTTCTTGTTTCAACCTTGGGAAGTTGTGTGATATCAGAAAGTCCTCCCTTTCATTTAGGTTATTGAGTTTGGTTCCATACAGGAGGGAATAGTAGTCTCTGATAATCTTTTGAATTTCTTCAGGGTTAGTTGTGACTTGATCTTTTGCATTTCTGATTGTTTTTATTTGGGCTTTTTCTCTCATTATCTTGGTCAGTCTGACTAGGAGTTGACCAACCTTGCTTATCCTTTCAAAGAACAAGTTTTTTTTGTTGATTTTTTTCTATGATATTTTTGTATTCTATGTCTCGTATTTGGACTTTTTCTTTGGTGATCTGGATTTTTCTGCTGAAGTTAGGGTTTTGGTAGTCTTTCCTTTCCAGCTCCCTTAGGTGATTTTTTAGGCTGTCAATTTGTTCTCTTTCTATTATCTTGATGTGTGTTTGTAGAGATATAAATTCTCCCACTTAGAACTGCTTTCATGGCATCCCACAGATTTTGGTAAGAGGCATCTTTATTTTCATTTGTTTCCAGGAATCTTTTAATTTCTGCTTTGATTTCTGTGTTGACAGATGAGTTGTTCAGCATCATATTGTTTAGTGTTCATGTCTTTGTGAATTTGGGGGGAATTTTGTTGATGTTGACATTTATTTTGATTCCACTGTGGTCTGAGAAGGTGCATGATAGCATTTTGACCTCATGAAATTTGTTTATGCTTGATTTACGCCCAAGGATGTGATCAATATTGGTGTACATTCCATGTGGTGATGAATAAAATGCATATTCTGAGGTTGTTGGGTAGAGTGTTCTATAGGTATCTATTAAGTGCTTTTGATCAAGGGTCAAGTTGAGTTTCCTACAAGGTCTCCTTGTTGAATTTTTGCCTTGATGATCTATTTAGGGTTGTTAGTAGGGTATTTAGGTTCCCACCTATGATAGTATTAGAGTCAATACCTTTTTTTAAGTTTTCATAATAGCTGCTTTATAAAAAGCTGGTGCTCCTGTGTTGGGTACATATATGTTTCGGATGGCTATTCCTTGTTGATAGTTTGAACTTTTTATCACTATGCAGTGAACTTCTGTATCTTTTAAAATTTTTTAAAGCTTATGGGTTGTTTTGTCTGATATTAAAATTGTGACACCTGCTTTCTTTTGTAACCCATTTGCCTGAAAATTTGTTTTCCATACTCTAATTTTGAGTCTGTGAGTGTCATTTGTAGTGAGATGTGTTTTGGAGACAGCATATTGTAGAATCATGATTTTTTAATCCAGTTTGTCTTTCTATGCCTTTTCAGTGGTGTGTTTAATTCATTTACATTTAGTGCGACTATAGAGATTTGAGAGTTTATCCCTGTCATGAGGCTGCTATATAGTTATTTGCTGTTGTTGCTTGTTTGTTGGGTTTTTTATTTGAGCGTTCATTTATGTGTGTGTGTTTTCAGTTTTGTAGGACAATGAATGCTGTGCTGATTCTATTTTCCTGCATTGTTGGGAAGAGTATGGTTATTTTCTTTCTTTCTTTATTCTCTGCTTAATACCTTCTTAAATGTCTCTTGTAGAGCTGGTCTGGAAGCATCGTAACCCCTTAGAGATTGAATATCTGGGAAGTATTTAAATCTCCATAGCTGATGAAGCTTACCTTAGCTGGGTAGGAAATTTTTGTTTGGAATTGTCTATCTTTGAGAACTTTGAAGATTGGACTCCAGTCTCTTCTAGCCTATAGAGTTTCTATAGATAAGACTGCTGCTATTCTAATTGGTCTTCCCTGGTAGGTAGCCTGACCTTTCTCTCTCACTGCCTTTAGGATATTTTCTTTTATACCTACTTTGTGTAAGCAAATCACTATGTGTCTAGAAGTTGGTTTTCTCATTTGGTGCCTTGCAGGGGTTCTCTGAATGGAATGTGTTTGGATGATCATGTCTTTGATGAGATGAGGGAAGTTTTCTTGGATTACCTCATGGAATGCTTGTTCCGGGTGCTCTCATCCTCTTTTTCTGTTTCAGGGATACTGATCAGGTGTAAGTTTGACCTCTTAATGTAATCACACATTTCCTGAAGGCGTTGTTTCATCTTTTAAAGTTTCCTTTCTATGTTTTTAATAGACTGGGTTAGTTCAATATTTTGGTCTTCAAGCTCTGAGATTATTTCTTCTGCTTAATTCATTCTGCTTTCCACGTTTGTCAGTTTTTTAAGTTCACTTTGCTGTATTTTTTCTTTTCTTGAATTGGAGTCTCACTCTTTGTTGCCCAGGCTAGAGTGCAGTGGTACGCTCAAGGCCACTGCAGCCTTGACCTGCTGGTCTCAAGCAATATTTCTGCCTCACATTTTACTGTATTCTTTATTACTATCATCTCAGTTATCTACTCTTTCATTCTTTCTTCCTGTCTTTCCTAATTTCTATTCATTCTCTCCATCAGTACCTTGATGTCTGGATTTGTGGTCTGAGACCCGTCACTTTGGGGGCTCTTAATTGTTAGAGTTCCAAAAGCTATAGTCTCAGGTGTTGTCTTTCCAGGGTTCTGGATGGCACTTGTGTTCGTCTGTTGGTTATTCTTCATTTGTGATGAATTTTTTCCCCTCCTTAATTCAGTTGTACAATGATAGGGGGATAACTTTCACTTCTGTTGCTCAACCACCTATGCTTCCTTTGGTAGAACCTCTGGGTTTGTTCAGTTTTGAAGCTGGGCTGGGTGTGGGAGGCTGTGCTATCTTATTGCAGTTTTGAGATTTGATTAAGGTGCATGGGAACAGCTATGGTTCACAAGCTATCTGCATATCACAATATCTTCTGACCGGAATGTGGGCCCTATGGAACCCACTTTCCACCACCTTACAATACTTCCATTTGGTGGTAGCATATGTATACCCCCCAAAACAAAATGAGATAATAGAAAGAAAAAGAACTGATAGAAAATGGAGAAGCAAGGAAGATGAAGAGGGGATAGAAAAAGGAAGACAAACAGGCAAACAGACTAACAGATAAATCAATCAACCAACCAACAAACAAACAGATACACTCATCCTCAAAAATATCCATATACAAAAGAAAAAAAGAGGGAAAAAAGGGACAAATCAAGCCAGAGGACATGTACAGAAAGATATTTATAGAAAAAGTGGTAAAAAAATAAAATTGAATACAAATCAAAAGAGCTCTCTTGTGACCATTTCTGGAGCTTCAGGGTTCTTTTCTTTTTCTTTCTTTCTTTTTTTCTGGTGTGCTATTGTTTTTGGCTCCCTGTGGTAGGGAACAGGATCCAGTCCCTAGACCTTCCTCTCTGCTCTCATTCCAGGCCAATGCGGGGGAAGGGAACTGAATCAGAACAGGACTCACACCAGCTTGTCTACTGCTAGGTCTCCCACTCCAATTGCACCTGTGTTTTGTTCATTGTGTGTGGGGGGATGCCTGTCTCTCCAGGACTGTGCACTTGATGTACCCTCTCTGGGTCAATGACGGTCAATCCCAGAGGGGCGTGAAGATCAAACTCAGTCTCAAAATGCAAGCTGCTCAGAAATGGGCATGCTAAAGCAAGTCTCTTCCTGGTCCTGGGACAGAGAAAATGGCATAGGTCCACGTCTGCTCCTCCAGCAGGCCTCAGCTCCAGATTTCCTCCCTGAGCTTTCTCCACAGTTCTTGCTGCCAGTGCCTGGCCTGTTGCCACAGGTGTGGGCCTGGTGCCAAGAGGCAGCTGATCTCTGCTGCCTTTTCCTGAGAGTTGCCCTAAGAATGGTGGATGTTCACTTGCAGGACTATAAAACTCAGACAGTTTCATCACCATCTTGCCTCCCAGAAATCCTTTGCCCCATTTTTAGTGGGATTGCTTAATTTTGTATCACTGAGTTGAGTTTCTTATAGATTTTGGATATTGGTCCTTTGGGTAATAATTTTCAGATATTTTCTCCCATTCTGAAGAATTTCTTTCTTTCTTTCTTTCTTTCTTTCTTTCTTTCTTTCTTTCGTTCTTTTTTCTTTCTTTCTTTCTCTTTTTTTTTTTGAGTCGGAGTCTCACTCTGTTGCCCAGGCAGGAGTGCAGTGGCCTGAAGGTTTTCTGTTCACCCTCTTGATTATTTCCTGTTGCTGTGCAAAACTTTAAGTCTCATTTGTTCACTTTTTGCTTTCTTGCATTCAATTTTGGGGTCTTTGTTATAAATTCTTTACCTAGGTGTATGTTTAAAATTATTTTTTTCTGGGTTATTTTCTAATATTGTTTACTTTCAGGTCTTACATTTAACTCTTCAATCTATCTTGAGTTAATTGTTGTGTACAGTGAAAGGAAGAGGTCTTATCTTCTTTCTGCATATGGTTAGTCATTTTTCCCAGTATCATTTATTGAACAAGGTGTCCTTCCTCCATTCTTTATTTTTATAGAATTTGTCAAATATCAGTTGGTTGTAGTTATGTGTCTCTATTTCTGAGTTTTCTATTCTGTTCCATTTATTGATCAGTCTATTTTTGTACCAGTACCATACTGTTTTATTTATATAGCCTTGAGGTATAATTTGCAATTGGTAATGTGATGTTTCCAGCTTTGTTAATTTTACTTCGGACTGGTTTGGTTATTTGGGCTTTGTGTTTTCTTGTTTCATATAAACTTTTGAATTGTTTTTTCTGACTCTGTGGAAAATGATGTTGTTAATTTGATAGGGATTGTGTTGAATCTGTAGATTGTTTTGAGTAGTTTGGTCATTTTAACAGTGTTGATTCTTCCCAACTATGGTCATGGGATAATCTTCCATTTGTTTGTGTCATCTGCAATGTCTTTCATTGATGTTTTGTAGTTCTCCTTGTAGAGATCTTTCACCTCCCTGATAAAATGTATTTCTAGGTGTTTTATTTTTGTATGTGTATCTATTGTAAATGGAATTGAGCTCTTGATTTGGTTTTCAGTTTGTGTGTTGTCAATGTATAGAAATATTATGAATTTTGTATGTTGATTTTGTCTCCTGAAAATTTATTGAGGTTATTTAGCAAATGAAGGAGTCTCTTGGATTAATCTTTAGGATTTTCTAGGTATATGATAATGTCATCATTGAACAGAGATAATTTGACTTATGTTTTCCCAATTTGGATGCCTTTTATTTCTCTCTTGTTTGATTGCTCTTCCAGTACTATATTGATTAGGAGTGGTGAGACTAGTCATTCTTGTTTTGTTCCAGTTCTTACAGGAAATGTTTTCAACTTTTCCCAATTAAGTATGAGGTTGGTTGTGGGTTTGTTATAAACGGCTCTTATTATTTGAAAATGTTTCTTGATGCCTAGTTTGCTGAGGGCTTTATCATGAAGGGATGTTGGATTTTATCAAGTGTTTTCTGCATCTATTGAGATGCAAAAAGCATCTTCCTTTTCTTTTGAATGTTTGACAATGCATGTTATTATTAACCAATCTTTGACCAATAAACTTAAATAAACTTAAACTGGAGTGGTTTCTATTCAGGATAATTTTTTTTAGCCTTCTTAACTTTCTGGGCAGACTTGGTGACTTTGCCAGCTCCATCAGCCTTCTTGTCCTCTGCTTTGATGACACCAACAGCAATTGTTTGTCTCATATCATGAGGAACAAAATGGTCCATAAAAGGGTAGTCAGAGAAGCACTCAACACACATGGGCTTTCCAGGAAATGTACGAACAATGGCAGCATCACCAGACTTTAGGGACATCTCTCAGCTTTTTACTGAAATGGCAATCAATCGTTCCCTTCAGTTCAGCAAACTTGCAAGCAATGTGAACTGTGTGACAATTCAGTGCGGAGGCATAGTCAGCACTGATGTGGCCCAAATAATTCAAGAATTTTTATCATAAACAAAGTTGAATTCTATCAAATGCTTTTCCTGCATCTATTGAAATGACCATAATGTTTGTCCCATCTTTTTCTTTTTGTTCCTTGGAATGGATAATCTCAATTGACTTGTCTTTAAGTTTTCTGATTCTCTTTTGCCAGCTCTAATCTGTTCTTGTGTCTATGTATTTAATATTTTATTTCAATTATTGAATTTTCCAACTCCAGGAATTCTGTTATTTTTTAACTGTTTTTATCATTTTATTAAGTATTATTTTTATCACTGTATTATTTAAGTATGAAAATAATGAGATGTCTCATTTTCATACTTTAAAAATTTTGCAAGTTTTCCTTGAATTCTTTGAACCTATTTATAGTACTGATTTAAAGTATTTGTCTAATACGTCCAAGAATTGGAACCTCTCAGGGTCAGCTTCAATTGAATGATTATTTTTCTTTGTATGGGCTACACTTTCTGTGTGTGTGTGTGTGTGTGTGTGTGTGTGTGTGTAAGTGCTTGCTGAAAACTGATCATCTTACATAATATATTGTGGCAAATCTATAGAACAGATTTGGCTTCTCCTTAGTTTTTGCTATTGCTTTTTTTTCATTACTGTTGCTGCTATTTGTTTAATGACTTTCCTGTACAAATTTTATGAAATCTGTTTTTTTTGAAATATGTTGCTACTGGAATCCCTGCTTAGGTAGTTTAGTGGTCAGTTAATTACTGGCCAGAGATTTCTCTGATGGCCTTGAACTCAGAAGTCTTACAAACTCTATGAGGGGTTCTGTGAGTTTTAGGGCAAGCCTTCAATGCTCAGCAGTTACAACTCTGCCTTAGCCATCATTTCCTTCTTTTCCAGAGCCTCAAGGGAATTCCTTTCAGGATTTTCTTGTGCATGTGCACAGTTCTACATTTGAATTTGGCCTTTTAGATTCCCAAAAACATGTTAGGGCTTTCCAAAATTCCCCATGAACATCTTCATCCTCAAATAGTCCTTTTAAGTTTTTGCCTTGGCCCTTGGTTGCTCCCAACTTCACAGATTTAAGTGGTTGGAATATTTTAAAATTGCAGCTGGTTATTTTTGATAAACACCATGGAAACAGGGTTTTCTTCATTGAATAAATTTTGAGTCTGATCAAATAATAACAATACCCTATGAATGGAGCTCCACCAGAAAGCTGCAATATTCATCAAATAGTTAGAATGCTATGAGCATGGAGTTTTTTGAAGAGACCCAGATCAATTCCTGTGATTGCAAGATTCTTATTTTTTAAAGCTATGATGGTGTTGGAGCAAGGACCATGGGAGTAGGTCAAGTGCAAATGTTTTAAATCTCCTCTATTCTGAGACAAGGCAGTTTTTCTTAGATAAATACTCCTCAGATCATTGCAATTTGGGGCTAATTTTGAGAGTTTTGAAAAAGTTAATTTAAAAATTTTGCCTGTTTTCTTTGCTGCATCTGTGGAGGATAATATTGACAGAGTTTCTCACTCTGCCATCCCCAAAGTCCCACCTTCCAATAATAAAGACTTTCTTGTTTCTGAAAACAAACACACAAAAATGTGAGCTGAGAATTTAAACATGTGCTCATCAATTTGGTGTCCATGTGCCTGAGCACCCTTGAAAATAAGCTAACCAGCTAATAGTTTTTATTCTTATTTCTGTTGATTTGTTTTATGATATTTCAATGCTTTGTCTTTTGTAGATATTTGATTCCAGATAGCTACTGGTGAATAATTTAAATGGCTGCTTTGCCATTGCATGCCATGAATCACCAACACTCAATTTAACGCTGGTGTGCAAGTTATTGCTATCTTTAAATCTAGTCCACCAGAGAACCAATTCTGGATTTCTATCCTTAAGATTATGTTCCTTTGAAACTATTTCCGGCATCAATACAATTATCTATCCAAGTAATATAGGTATGATAAGAGTTATGACGTAAGATATTTTTTAAGGAATTTGAAATTACTCTATTAGGGAAATAACTAGGAAGATGAAGGACTAGAAAATAAGTTGGAAGACAATTAAAAAAAGAAATCCCTGAGTATTTCTTTTATATATTTAAAAATTTAATGGTTGTTGCTTTACTTCTGCCTTTGAAGCCTCAAACAAGTTTCCTTCAGCAAATTGAAACTCAGGGTCATACAGGAAATGGACTTTTAGGAAATGGAGTTCCTAGATTAACCAAGTTGGCAATACAAAGTATAAGCACAGTCCTCTAGCATTGTGGTGCAAGCTTTGAGCAGGGGTGGGACTTGAGGAGAGTCACGTTTAGTTTCTGGGTTAAAGCTAGTTTTTCCTATGTTTTCAATAACTATTGTATTAAATAATGAATCTCAACTCTCTTATTCTTAAAGTGGTTTTTCATGATCACTCTATTAATAAGAACATTCACGCCCATGCCGATCCTTATAAATTAGCTTCATTTTTCTTATGAAGCTTTTTAATGGATCCAATTATTTATTTATTTATTTTTAATTTTTCACTGAGTCTTCCCAGCTGGAATGAAAGTTCCTTAGGGCAAATAAGCTTAGCTGTTTTATTTATTGTTATATTTATGGCATTTTAAATAATACATTGCATTCTGTGAGAACACTGAAAATGTCTGTTATAGTAATTAAATAAAATCAGAAGTTCTTATGGTGAGAAAAAAATTTTAATATAATTTTCAAATAATTGCCTACTAATAAAGGACTTACAACAGCCCACATAGTTGATTTCATGCCAGATTCTCAATAAATACTTGTGGAAATATTATAATAATAAATAAAATGAGTGGATGTTTTTCATTCCTTTGTCACCTAAAATAACGTTCTGGATTTATGCTTCATACAAAGTATGCTTTTACTATAAAATAAAAACAACATTAATTGAAGGGTAGATGATGGTCTGGAACGATTAGAAGCAAAATAAGGATTGCCGGAGGAAGAGTCTACCTTGGAAGTCTGAGAAATGGGGATGATGGGTGGAAGTTCAGCCTGTGACCTGAACCCGGAAGGAAGGTGACTGGGAAGTTGACCCTTGAACAAATGCAGGAGGTAGGGACTCTGACTTCCACACAATTGAAAATTGGTGTCTAAGTTTGGCTCCTCAAAAACTGAACTAAAAATAGCTTGCTCTTGAACAGAAGCTTTATCAGTAACACACACAGCTGTTTACCATATTTTTTATTATATACATTATAGACTATGTTTTTCATGATAAAATAAACTAGAGGAAAGAAAATGTGATCCAGAAAATCACAAGAAAGATTAAACGTATTTAGTGTGTATTAAGGGGAAATGAATCGTCTTAAAGTTCTTCATCCTTGTTGTTTACATGTTGTTGACTGTGGAGAAGGAGGAAGGAATGGGACTGGTCTGATCTTGCTCTCTCAGAGTCTCAGAGGCAGAAGAATATCCACACACATAAGTGGACCCAGGCAGTCCACATTTGTTCTGTTCAAGGGTCAACTTTATTCAGATTTACCCCCACCCCTCACCAAATTTGACAGCATCTAGATTGTTGAAAGGTATGTCCTGCTATTATGTCTATGCAGCTAGCAAACCAGAGACCTTTGGGGTACAACATGCAAAGGACTAAAAATGTATAACCCCTCCAAATGTACAGGTTGAAGTCCTAATCCAAAGGTGATGGTACTAGAAGGTGGGGTCTTTTGGAGGTAAATAGGTAATGAGAGTGAACTCTTTATGAATGAAATGAATGCCCTTGTAAAAGAGACCCCAGGGAGCTCTCTAGTTCTCCTGTTGCTACATGAGGACACAAGAAGCCAATAGCCTGCAACCTTAAAGAGGATTCTTACCAAAACCCAACCGTGCGGGCACCCTAGGTTTAGATTTTTAGCCTCTAGAACTGTGAGAAGCCACCTGGGTGACTGTGTTTTGATACAGTAGCCTGAAAAGACTAAGCCACATAGTCATCTGGTCATTTTCTACCATTCAACAAATGTGATAGGTAGGGTTGATATCATATTCAGCTTTATTACAGATGTGCACACATTGTATCATTTGTGTCATCCGGCTTCTGTCTTATACTGTTAGAGACAATCTAACCACCTGCAAGGCAACACCCCTTCCCAGAGTCTTAGGTGATCTGTCTCCAAGTATTGTGAGACCTTCTCCGCCCCAGTCACACATTACAATGCTAGGAGTGAAGGCTGTTTTCCTGTGGTGTCGTGTCAATTCCACTTTCCATACCACTCTAGTGCTAACCCATCTTGCTTGGACTTTAATTAAATAACCTTCAAGGATGAAGTACCGCAGGGGGCAAGGTCACGGAGATAGCTACAGTTATTTCCTGCGGCTATTGATTTTACACTAATGATCTTAAACGATGCATAGCTCTGGATCTAGCAATCTCACTTAGAATGGCAGGTGGGGGTTTGAGCTTCAGTTCCCACAAAGGACCAGAGCAATTTGATTTAAGCGTGTTGGTGCTCTTTTCCACGGGTGAAGGAGGATGAAAGTCTGAAATTGGGAGAGTGTGTGAATGTAGTAGAGTGTATCATTAAAAGATGAGAGGCTTTGGAGCCAGAAAGAACTGAGTTCAAATGATAGTTTTTCCATGATTGATTGTGGATATTGAGCAAGGAGCCCAACCCTTCTAAACCTTGGTTTCTTCATATGTAAAACAGAAGTAATGATGTGTATATTCAGGTTTTTGAAAAAGTAGAGAAAATCACTAGGCCACACGCTACGCTAGTTGCTGCTTTGTTTCTGCTTTTGAACATTAGACACATATTCTCCTCCGAGAACATTCATCTTTTAGTTCATGGAGGACCAAAACCTTTAAGTACCAAATACATTTATCTCTAATGGTGGGTTTAGAGACAACATGGTATGACTCTCACTCCATGGCAAAATAGAAAGGACACACTTTAGACTTCAAAGAACTGAGTACGGAACCGGGCTCTACCCAGCTGTGTGGCCTTAAGCAACTTTTTGGCCTGTCTATGTCTCCTGTTTTTTTTTAAAATGTGAAACATACAGATACTGACATATCACAACTAAGCTGTTTTAATGATAAAGGGAATTAAAAATGTGGAAGAATTTGACTGAACAATTAGTGCTATGAAATACCATTAGGCATTATCTCATAAATAAGCCATAATGGTCAGAATAGTTGAATAACCAGGAATACAGACATTTTTCACAGTTTTGCAGACTATTAATTTAAAATTGCTGCTTATTGGTTGGGCAATGATGTACACATGCATGAAGGTTCTTGTTTTTCTCCTTGTATTTGACTTCTAAAGCGAAAAGAGTGAGGTAGCTGTACTTCTTGGGTTTATGAAAAACATTTCATGACTTAAAACATCTCCCATGTCAAACTGGTATTCTCTCATTTTTATCTTTTTATTTTTCCAGGCTGTTTTCACCATCTTTAGGATTGACATGCATTCTCATTCTAATTTACTATCTTTGAAATTCATGTATTCATGTATTTGTCTGTTTTTCAGCTGATATACATCTGGTTTTTACTCTATGCACCTCCTACATGGTAGATATCAGAAGCCCCACCTTCAAGTGGCTTACATTTACAAGTGAAGTCAGATGCATGAGGAAAGAATAATTAATGCCACAATCGTGAGCATAGCATAAAAACTTTAGTCTACACCAGGATGCCCTGGAAGCCATACAAGGAGTGACATCCAAGCTGAGACTACAGAGGTGGTAAGTCAGGGTAGCAATGTTACGGGTTGTCAGGAAGTATGCTTTTAGGGCATATTTCAGAATTTGTCAGTAATTTTATATAGACGAAGCAAAGATGGGGTAGGGAGGACGGGGTTCACACAGTGAGTAGGACAGAATGTGATTAATCATGAACTACCTGGCAGTGGCCACTGTGATGTACAACCCAGCCCTCTGTCTGAAGCCTTCTTTTCTCAGCTGTCGAGAGTGCTGTTGGCCTATAGCTTTCATTGTCAGCTCCTTCGGGAATTGCGTCACTTGTAGAACCACCTTGCTCAAAGTCACATCCTCCTCTGGGATAGTGCAATAGTTGGTCAATGCAAGAGGACAAGGACACCGCGAGGTCACCCAACTCGGAGCTACTTTGTAGGGCTCTTCTAGCCCTAGAACTTTTAGTGGAGTTGACTGATGATTCCTTTAGCCCTACCTACAACTCAACTATTCTCTGTACCCCGTCTTGCTTTTTTCACTTCACTTTCAGAGGTTTTTATCCTAAAGGTACTCAACATACTATAAACATTCCCTAATCAATGGGATTCAGCTTATGCAATAAAGCAGCCCTCACTTTACAGAAAGGCAGTTAAGGAAGAAAGAAAAAATAATTCTTCAAATAAGAATTGGTTCTAGAGTAGGTTCTAGAATCCAAATATCTCGACCCCCAGTTCAGTCCTCTTTCTCAGTCATACAAGTATGGCCATTTGTTTGCAGGCTCTATGATTTGAAAGTAGAATATTTTCCAAATTGGTCACATCTCACCTTGTTGTCATCTCTTACCACTTTTCTTTTCACCTTCTGTGTTTTAGCCACAATAAGCTGTTTTCAGTTCTCCACATGTGGGTAATGAGTGATTTCAGTTCTAATTGTATATGCAGAGTTCTTCAGGTCAGAGTCTCATTCTCCTGCCCATTGGTTGCCTGGGCACATACTTACAGCAATATTTTTTCCATGATCTTTTTTTGCCTTCTCTGGGCATCATTAGATGAAATTGTTAGCTCTATTGTATACTCATAATGTATTCTAGCTTTATTTTCTTGCATACTTCTATTCTAGGTTTAAAGCTTCTTAAAACCTTGAAAGTTTTTCCCCATCTCTATTTGAACTACTTAGAAAAATAAATAAAGAAAAAAAGTTAATGAAAGAAAAAATGAATTTGCAAAGGCTTCTGGGCATATAAGTTCCTTCAAAATAAATAATGATTGTGTCGATAGCAATAGTAGCAATTACAGTAATAATAAATTTCTGAAAAAGCGTAACTACCTTAAAGAACTTTGACAAATATTTTGTACTTTTAAGAAATATTATCTAAAATGTGGAAAGGATGAGAAAAAGATGACTCTGTCTTTTCAAAATTATACTGGAGGATTGTCTAACAGGTCTGCCTAAGAATTATTAAGTTCTCTGGCTTAATGCATTTTTGATTGGCATACTATTTACAATTGATTAGAACCATGACTCTGTAAAATTATATGTTTTAAAATGTATTCTTCAGGAAAACATGCAAATTGCTTCTGTTCAGTTGAAAAGATAAAACTGGAAAGGCTATGGATTTATTTTCCCTGTAAATAATCTTACTTCAGGATTTTTCTTTCAGTGTCTATATTGTCTCAGTTTCTTTAATTCTCCTTTAAACTAACTAGCATACAGCTATGTCTTCTATTCAAGAGTTAAATAAACCTTCAACATGTGTTCACCATGTATCTGTATGAAAGGCATGTTTTTCATTCCTTAAAAATTATACTTTGATGTGAGGTGTACAAAATAGAAGTGGCTAGCCTAATTTGACTCAAGTGTTGCAAATTCCTCCTTGTATGTAATAGTGGCAAGTTTCAAATTCAGGTTTCTTGAGTTCACAACTGTGCTGTGCCCAAGATATTCTTGGCTAAGACTGAGAATGTGTCAAATGGAAAGAAGAAAATTCTCAGTTGCTGAGCGTATAGGTTGCTAATTGTTGGCCCTGGTGAATAACCTAAGAAAGACTTAAGAGCTACTTTCTTTCCATCATCTATAAGTTTCAGGTCTTAGGCCACAGTGTTGTCGCTGAAACTTGCCAATTTTTCTACACCCATTCTATCAAGGTGTCTTGACGTGTATAAGCGCTAATAAGAAAAGAAAGGGAAGGAGAGGAAGAGACCGACTATGATTGACTACCTGTGATAATATTGTATATCTATTGCTTTTACTGTTTTTTTTCTGTGGGGTATTTCTGTGAATGATAAAGAAAACAAGTTAGTGTGTTGTCAGAGAGATTAGTGGGTGATGGGCTGTGAAAAAAAACCTGAAAGAGACTCTAAACCAATTAAGTACTGTTTATTTATTTATTTTTATTTTTTGAGAAATGGTGTTTTTATGAGATTAGCCCTGTTACTTGAGAAGAAAAAAAAAATCTTTGTAATGTATTTTATCATAACTTTGATCTGACTGAAGAGACTCTTGTTTGTAAAATGTACTCCCTGGGGAAGAAAGTTCCGTTAGGAAGAATGTCTAAGATGTTCATGTAGTTAATATTAGATGAATGTCATCTGCCTTTAGAAATACAGAAATAACTTTTCACCCAAGTAGCCCAACACAATTTCACATCTTTCATGTGCATTTAATTGGTATCCACTATATAGGAGGTGCTGTAAGAGCATCAACTTCATCTTGTACCTATGAGGGTTTTGAGGTACTTTAAAGATGGCATTTTATTTAACCTGTAGAGCAATATCATGAAATAGGTGGGAGCAATTCCATTTGAGCAGTGGTAAAAGTGAAGCTCAGAACATTTAAATACCTTATGCATAATTATAAAGCGAGGAAGCAATTATGCTGAAATACATGTGTCTACTACCAAGCCCTGGAAAGCTTACATCCTCCTTTTCTGAGAACTCAAAATTAAGAAGGAAGTCCCTTGAGACAAGGAAGAGGAAGGCATCATCCTTACAAGTATTACTGACTAACATGACCTAATGAATTAATGCTTTGAAAAGTGTAGTATTCTCACAACTGATCTGTCTTTAGATCAGACTAGTTTTCTTTCTGTGTATTCACAGATACTTCTTTGCTTATCATTTCTTTCCTCCCTCATTCATGGTTCAAACACCCAATTTATGCCAACCAGTGTGAAATAATACAAGCTGTGTGAAATAAGCTCTACAAAAGAATAATGTGTTGTTAGAACACATTGATAATATTATAATCCAAATTTTCTGGAAATAAGTGGAGAGAAATATGCCAGGAAAGTTATAATTGGAACAAATAAGTGATAGCAACACTATTAACGGGTAAAATAAAACTAAAAAGAAATTCGTTATGCACAAGAAACCATATCATTTTATTTTATTTTTATTCTTTTTTGATATTTTATTTTAAAGATGTGGGGTACAATTCAGGATTAGTTATACAGGTAAAGTTTGGACCTCCCTTTGGTCCCCACTTTGCCCGGTAGGAGATCAGATACCCTTATTGATGTTGAGTCTGCTCCCCAACCCAGCATTATTCCACTACTGACCATCTCTTTCTTATAGTATTATAGTAAATGTTCAGGGTCCAATTATGAGTGAGAACATATGGTACTCTGTTCTTTGTTTCTGTGATAGATCCCTGAGTATTATAGACTCTAAATCCATACAAGTTGCTGTGAAATCCATATGTTTGTCCCTTTATGGCTGTGTAATAATCCGTTGTGCATATGTATCACAGTTTTTTTTATCCAGTCCAGTTTTGATGGGCAGCATGGTTGGTTCCATGTTTTTACTATTGTGAATAGTGCTGCAGTAAACATGTGCATACAGGTATGTTTTTTATAGAATGATTTGAGTTCCTCCAGGTATATTCCCAGTGGGGGAATTGCTGGGTCATATGGAAGGTCAATTTCTAGTTCTTTTAAAAAATGCCATACTGTTTTCCATAGAGGTTGAACTAGTTTGCATTCTCTCTAGCAGTGTAGAAGTGCTCCCTTTTCTCTGCATTCTTGCCAGCATCTATTGTTGTTTGTTTTATTAATGATGGTCATTCTTACTGGGGTTAGGTGGTATCTTAATGGGGTTGTGATTTGCATTTCTTTTGTCTTTCACTTAAAAAAAATTTTTAAAGATGTGGGGTACAATTCAGGGTTATGTATACAAATGGTCATTGTACAGATAACGTTTGGGCCTTACTTTGGTCCCCACTTCACCTGGTTTGAGATCAGTTACGCTTATTGATGAAGTGTGTGTCCCTTTCGCCTGGTGGTTTCTCACTACTTGCAATCCCTTTCTTGTAGTATTATGATAATTCAGGGTTCACTTTCTCACTCATTAGTGAGAAGATGTAGTACTCAGTTCTTTGTTTCCGAGATAGAAATACAGACTGTAAACCCATCCAAGTTTCTGCAAAGTTCATAATTTCATTCTTTATGACTGTTTAATAGTCCATAGTCTAAATGTACCACATTTTTAAAATCAAATCTACTTCTGATGGGCAGCATGATTGGTTCCATATTTTTGCTATTGTGAATGGTGCTGCAATAAACATGCATGTGCAGGTATCTTTTTTGTAGAATGATTTGATTATCTTTGGGTATATTCCCAGAAGAGAATATCTTTGGGTCATATGGAAGGTAAATTTCTAGTTCTTTTAGGAATCGCCACACTGTTTTCCATAGAGGTTGAACAAATTTGCATTCTGACCAACAGTATAGAAATGTTCCCTTTCCCTGCATCATCTCCAGTATCTGTTGTTTTTTGAGCTATTGATGATGGCCACCCTGACTGGAGTTAGGTGGTATCTCGGTGTAGTATTAACTTGCATTTCTTTGATGACTAGTGAGGCTGAGCATTTTTCCATGTATCTGTTTGCTGCTCATAAGTCTTCTTTTAAGAAGTGCCAATTCATATCTTTTGTCCACTTTGTAATGTGGCTGTTTTTTTTTTCTTCTTTTTCTTTTCGGCATGTTTGAGTTCCGTGTAGGCACTAGCTGTTATACCTTTGTCAGATACATAGTTGACAAATATTTTTCCCCAGTGTGTGGGCTGTCTCCTGCTCTCTTGATGGTTTTTTTTCAGCTTTGCTGAAGCTTTTCTATTTGATGAGGTCCCACTTGTCTATCTTATCTCTTATGGCATGGACACATGGGGTTTTGATCAGGAATCAGTTGTCAGTTCCAATTTCCATAAGGGTGTCCCCTGTATTTTCAAAGGTTCTTGTCGTTTGAGATATTATATTTAGGTCTTTGATTCATTTAGAGTTGATTTTTGTGTGTGGTGATAGCTAGGGGTCTTGTTTTAATCTGCTGCATGTGGTCAGCCAGTTTTCCCAGAATTATTTACTGAATAGGTTATCCTCTCCCCAGTGGTTGTTAGTGGAGGCTTTGTCACAGATGATTTGGTTGAGAAATTGAGGTTCTGCTTCTAGAAACTCTATCCTGTTCCACTGGTCTATAGGCCTGTTTTTGTACCAATACCAGGCTGCTTTGATTATTGTAGCCTTACAATAAGGTCTGAAAGTGTGATACCTCCTGCTTTGTCTGTCTTGCTGAGGATTGTTTTGGCTATTAGTCATTTATGTTTCCATATGAATTTTTGAATGGTTGTTTCCAGTGGTTGTTTCCAGGTCTGAGAAGAATGATGCTGGTAATTTAATGGATATTGCATTGAATCTGAGAATTGCCTCTGGTAGGATGGACATCTTAAAAATGTTGAACCTTCCAGTCCTTGAGCATGGAATATTTTTCCATTTGTCTGTGTCATCTTTGATTTCTTAGAGTATTGTTTTGTAGTTTTCATTTTAAAGGTGTTTCCCCTCACTGGCTAGGAAGATGTTGAGGCATTTCATTTTTTGGTGTGGCTTTTGTGAACAGGATGGTGCTTTTTATTTGGTTCTCTACATGTTTGTGATTGAGGGATAACTTTCACTTCTGTTTGCTCAGTCCTCTATGTTTCCTTATGTGTGTCCTCTGGATGTGTTCAATGTTGATGCCAGATGGGGGAGAGGGGGTTGTGATTTTTGCAGTTTTGAGGTTTGATTAAAGTATGCCGGGGGAGTTGTGGTTCAGAAGGTGTCTACAGATCACAATGCCCACTGAAAGGTGTGTGGGCCCCCTGGAGCCCACTTCCCACCACTTTAAAATCTGTCTGTGCAGTGGGGGCCTATGTATGCTTCTGAAAGTAAAAGAAGATAAGTAAATGGGGAAGAAGGGAAAAAGGAAGAAGGGAGACTAAACAAAGATGAAGACAGAGGAGACGGAGAAGGAAAACAGACAGACGCACCACCCAGCAAATAAACACACAAACAAAAACATAAAAAACAAAAAACAAAAACAAACAAACATGGAAACAAACAAAGAAAACCTGATGATGCACTCACTGTCAAAAATACCCATACGCAATATTGCAGCCACCTGCTGCTGCTGCTCCACTATACAGGACTCCCATGCGAGCGAGTCTCGGGTCTCGACTCCCTCCCTGGCTACATCGTCTCACCCAGCACCCAGTACCCAGGTCACCCAGGGAGGCTCTGGGACCCCGCCTCTCAGAGATACCGATTCCATTTCTGGCTGAAGTACCCTGTGAGCGGCCCAGAGCCACTCTCTCCACTCACTGCCTGCCCTTTGGAGCTTTGGAGCTCTGGAGCTCTGGGCCCACCCTGGCTGAGGCACTCAGCGCACGAACCCATGCTTGTGTAAGGGAACAGCATATCTTAAGGAGGTGCTGATCAGAGACTCTCAGCTCCAGAGGAGGGAACTCCCAACCTCCTCCTCCACCCCAGCCCGCTGGTGGTACCTGGATCCAGCACCCAGCTGTGCAGCTGATCCCCAGTGCCTCTCACACCACCACAGTCCATCATAATGGATCGCCCAGGGATCCAGACAAGCGGAGAGAAAGGATCCAAGAAAGAGAAACTGCCACCTCGGCAATTCTCCAGGCAGAGATTTACATTGCCCCACCCACCTATGAGCAGCCTCCACCTGGGTTCCTAAGGTAACGTTGCTAAACAGGAGATAAAGCCCTTCCCCTACGCTGAAACAGACAAAGGCAACTAAGTGTCACAGACCTCCCAGGCAGCAGGCTAAAAGAAGAAACCCAAGCTGCAAGTAAATTTAGCTGTCTGCAATGAAAGTAAGGGGAGAGACTAGAGATCAGACCTGAAGAGACTTGACACTCAGGAAAGATTCCAGAGCTAGTCTGACTTCTTATTTTGACTTTTGATTTTATCACTTTGACTGTTTATTTTGCTCATTTTTGTTTGCTTATTGACTTACACTATCTGTTTGTGTCAGGCAAAACGCATCAAAAGGCATGTTTTATGGGTCTGTCTTTGTGTAGCTACCAGTATTCTTTAGGGAATTTTCCTTGTGTGTTTTTTTTTAACTTCTCTCCGTCCTTGTGTCTTTTTTTCAGCTGTTAGTTGATATGTATGTCTGTTTTCCCTCTCACTCTTCTCTCTTTCTAACTTCCTATTGACCCCTTCTTCCTCAATTTTTTTCCTCTTTCATACCTCCTTTTGGTCCAGGGACCAAACCTACATTCTGCTGCACAGATAGATTGTAAGGCAGTGGGAAATAGTTTCCAGTTGGCTAATAAACCGGTTGGTGCATGCTGGAATCAGCATATAGATTCTGAATCACAGCTTCCCCCTTAATTAAACC
>CAUYQG010055041.1:0-45936 GCA_963574415.1 Tarsius wallacei | reverse complement strand
CTGTAGGTGTCTCCCAGTGGGGGGTTGCTAGAGAGAAGTGCCCTGCCCCGGATGCTCCCTTGGGCAGACACCAGCCTGACTGGTAAGACCTTAGGGCTTCCTGAGGCTGCGAAGTGGTCTGGTTGGATGGGAACATCCCCTAGCAGGAAGCCACTGTACTCTGCCTTTGGAACTCCTTGATAAGAAGCCTCTGGGCTCATCCTGGGGTCAGGTTGGAGTGGAAGGAAGGAGGCCATTTTCAGCCCTAAATTCTGATTCCTTCACCAATCTCTGCTCTGCATAAGCGTGTTTGTTTGCTTGTTTTGAGACAGGGTCTCACGCGTCACCTGGGCTGGAGTGCAGTGGCACGATCATGGCCCACTTTGGAGCCTCAACTTCCTGGGCTTAAGCGATCCTTCTACCTCAGCCTTCCGAGTAGCTGGGATTAAAGGTGCACATCCCATGTCAGGCTGATTTTTTTGGAGAGATGAGGTATTGCTATGTTGCCCAGGATGGTCTCAAACTCCTGGGCTCAAGCAATTCTCCAGCCTTGGCTTCCCAAAGTTCTGGGATTACTGATATGAGCCATCACATCCAATCTGCATAAGCTTTTGAGAAGTGGCCTTGAGTTGGATCAACTTGATTCCATCAACGAGGACTGAGTCTGAGAGTCTCACCTAGGAGGTGCATACACGCATGCAGGGAGTGTCTCAAAACTGTATCCACCCTTTGGATGGGGATTGATGGGGCATTTGGCTAGCATTTGACAGGGCTATATTTTGTGATATTCCTTTACGTTTCTTTCCCTGGATCCAGTCAGGTAGCAGGCTTTGTACTTTCTTCCTTTGAGTTTTCCTGGCTTTTGCTTTCTAAAAGCTGGAGACAGAGAGGATGCAGAAGGGAGGTTGGAGAAGCAGGAGGGTGAGAGACTCCTCCTTCCAGATACAAAGAAATTTTCTCTAGGCTGTAGAGAACAGGTTGGTTGACTGCATGGTTCACATCCTAGGTCTGCCACCTAGAAGTCATATTATCTTGGACCTTAATTTTTCTAAGCCTAAAAACGGGGCAGTCTATTAAAGTCTACCTCACTGATGTGTTGTTTTGACGTTGTGGTTTAGTTCCCAGGTTCTGAAATATTGATATTAAATAAATTTCAGAGGTCCCTGAGATTGGAGAGCACAAAGCTGCCCACCTAATCTAGATGGGGAAAAAAAAAAAATCAAACCACAAAGTACATTTCTTCCTGGCTTGATACTTATCCTTCTCTATTATGGCCTCGGACACATTTGCAGGTCAAAGCCAGAAGGTCCTCAAATCTTGCCCAACATTTTATTAGCTCCGTAAAAAGAGAATGAATATTTTTTTGGCACCAGTTGGGTGTTAGTGGTAATGGGTTCTAGTGTGGGCTCCACAGTCAGACTGTCTAAGTAAAAGTCCTAGGTCTTTTTTTTTTTCTTTTTGTAGAGATGAGGTCTCACTATGTTGCCAAGACTGGTTTCAAACTCCTGAGTTCAAGTGATCCTCTCGCCTTAGCCTCCCAAAATGTGGTGATGACAGGCGTGAGTCACGGCACCTGGATGTCTTTATTTTCTAGTTGTCTGTTGTGGTATAACAAACTTGATGGTGTAAAACAACAGAAATCATTTTTTTTTTGTATTATCTGTCACAATTATGGGGGTGGACTGGGCTCAGGTGGGTGGCTCTCACTCAAGCTTCACTTAATGCCTGGTGGTTGAGGCTGACTGTGGCTGGGACCTTAGCTGGTGGGAACATCTCCATGTGGCCTCTCCACATGGCCCTGGATTTTTTCATAGAATGACAGATGGGTTTCAAGGGAGAGCTCTTCCAGAGAGAAAGATGGGTGGAAACAGAATCACCTTACATGACTTTGGAAGTCCCACAGGACACTTCTGTTGCATTATATGCAAGAAGTGGGTAACTAGGCTTTACCTCTTAGTGGGAGGAGCACAAAAGAATCTACAGAAACATTTAAAGATCACCAGACCTTCCTAAGTATACGTCCTTGGACACGTTACTCAGCTTCTCTCAGCTTTACTTTTCTCATCTGTAAAGTAATGAGAACCATAGAACCATGTTCATAGAAATAAAATGGGAACGAAATGAGAAAAATGTGTGTAAAGCCCCTAGCACACTGTCTATCACACAGAGAGTGCTTATTGTAAAAATTATCCCACTAATAACCACCAAGCCTTTGAGATAGGTGCTAGACTGCCATTTTGTGATAAGTGGGACAGAGGCCCTGAGATGTTATGTAACTTCTCAGCCCAAACATCTTCCCAATTCCCAATTAAAGGTCCTCTTTGGGAAGGATAGGGGACATTGAAAAATAGTTACAACTGAGTTCCTTGAGGCCTGGGATAAGTAGAAACACTCTTCGGGAATAGGGCTCCTCAACTATGAACCTTATGCTATGAAATCAGATGAGTGAACCACAATCAGCACTTCTTGAAAAGTGACATCTAAGGCCGGGTGAAGTGGCTCGCGCCTATAATCCCAGCACTTTGGGAGGCCGAGGTGAGAGGATTGCTTGAGCCCACGGGTTTGAGACCTGGGCAACTTGGCAAGACCTCATCTCTACAATAAATCAAAAAATTAGCCAGGCATGGTGGCACATGCCTGTAGTTCCAGCTACTTGGAAGGCTGAGGCGGAAGGATTGCCTGAGCCCAGCAGGTTGAGGCTGTGGTGGCCGTGAGCATGCCACTGTCCTCCAGCAACAGAGTGAGACTCCAACTTAAAAAATAAAAGTGGGCCGGGCTCGGTGTCTCAGCCTGTCATCCCAGCACTTTGGGAGGCCGAGGTGAGTGGATTGCCTGAGCCCGTGGGTTCGAGACCCTCCTGGGCAACTTGGTGAGACCTCTTCTCTACAATAAATAAAAAATTAGCTGGGTGTGGTAGCGCGCGCCTGTAGTTCCAGCTACTTGGAAGGCTGAGGCCGAAGGATTGCCGGAGCCCAGCAGGTCGAGGCTGCGGTGGCTGGGAGTGGCCACTGCACTCCAGTCTGGGTGACAGTGACATCTAATAACACGAAATGGGAAATATCAGAATACATTTTGTGAACATAGGTAACTTCTATGAAACTCTTGTTTCTTGTATCTATATCCATTAGTGGTTTTCAACCAGGGGTTATTATGTCCTCAGGAGACATTTGGCTGGAGACAATTTTGATGATCCCAACTGGGGTGGGGAATGCTACGTTTGCAGAACTGTCTCCCCTCCAACAAAGAATTATCCAACTCAAAATTTCAATAGTGCTGAGATTGAGAAACCCTAATATGTCTATATCTCCATCTGTGTATCTGTGTCTTTCTATATATCCTGAGCGGCGATGTGAAATGCATCTCATCCTGTGGATTGCAGCAGAAAAGTTCAGGAACCCCTGGCCTAGAAGATGCCACATGATTTCAGCTCCTGGACCTGGTTTTGCCCCGGAGACTCACTCACCTGCCCCAGGTGGCATCTGCCCCTGCTCAGACAATCTGGATTTATAATTCGTTTTCGTCTGGTTTTTTTTTATTGTTAGATCTCCCAGTATAGGATTTATCTCAGGACAGTTGGGGCATGGACACAATGTAGCCTTGGGAGAGAGTCCTCTAACACCTGTTAGCCCTAGTTCGGGGGAAGGTTTTTACTTTCCTGTCTGCTCATTCTGAGACTCCCCCTTTTCCCCTGTTTCCTCACTGTATGTAATGCTGACCTATCACTAATACCACTGACCATTAGTTGAGTGTTTCCTATCTGTCCAGCACTTCTCAATTCCATGCATTGGCTCATTTATTCCTTGTAGCAACCACATGAAGAAGATTTTTTTTTTTTTTTTGAGGCTGGAGTGCAGTGGCATGATCATGGCTCACTGCAGCCTTGACCTCCTCGGTTCAGGTGATTCCTCCCGCCTCAGCCTCCTGAGTAGCTGGGACTACAGGTGCATGCCACCATGCTTGGATAATTGTTTGATTTTTTTTTTTTGTAGAGACGAGGTCTCGCTATGTTGCCCAGGCTGGTCTGGAACTCCAGGGCTCAAGTAATCTTCCTGCCTCAGCCTCCCAAAATTCTGAGATTACAGGCACTGCACCTGGCTGAAGAGTCTATTATTAGGCCAATTTTCCAGTTAGGAAACAGAAGCTTAGGGAGGTTAAATCACTTGTCTAGGGTCATACAGCTGGCAAATAGCAGAACCAGGGTTTGGTCTCAGTGCAGTCTAACCTCAAGCTCAACTGCATAATAACCAGATTTCTTTTCTTTCCCTCCTCTCACCCTTTTTTTTGAGTTAGGGGCTTACTCCGTAGCCGATGCTGTAGTGCAGTGGCAGGATTATGACTCACTGCAGCCTTGACCTCCTGGGCCGAGGTGATCCTCCCACCTCAGCCTTCCAAGTAACTGGGACTAGAGGCATGTGCCACCACACATTGTTTGATTGTTTTTGTTTGTTTGTTTGTTTGTTTTTAGAGACGAGGTCTTGCTATGTTGCCCAGGCTTGTTTGGAATTCCTGAGCTTAAGTAATCCTCCTGCCTTGGCCTCTCAAAGTGCTGGGATTACAGGCATGAGCCACTGCACCTGGCCAGGCTACTTTTCTAAGCTATGTACGGGACATCAGAATTTGGAGTTGAAACACATCTATCACACAATCGGATCTAGTAGGAGAGAAAAACTCTAAGCTGGGATAAGCAGTGTGGCGTTATGTTCTGGCTGTTCCCTCACTGGCTGTGTGGCCTGGGAAAGAAGTTTTCTACAGTCTCATTTTCCATCAGATGGGGTAACTGCTCCCACTCACCCTGCTGTAGGAGAACTGTGGTGGGGTAGCACTACTTGGGCCCATCCTCTGGCGGCCCACCTGGTTGCCTCTCACAGCTCTCCCCTCCCCATGACTCCTTAGGCTCCCATCTCTGGCTGTGGCCAGGGCCTTCTCCCCGCCCCACCCCCCCAGCCCAGAGCCCCCCTCCATCTGTCTCTCTCTTTTCTGGTCCGATCTCCCCAAATAGGACTTCTCTCAGGAGAACTGGGCATGAACATAATGTAGCCTTGGAAAAGAGTTCTCTAACACCTGTTAGCCCTGATTCAGAGAGAAAGTTTTTACTTTCCTGTAGGTTAATTTTGAGATCCTCAATCTTCCCTATTTCCTCAAAGTAGACATTACCGATCTATTACTAATACTATATCAATACGATACTATATTAATAATTCTATACTAACACGATACTCTGCTGACATGATACTATGTTACTACAATACTATATTAACATGATACTATACTAAAATGATACTGTACTAACATGATACTATGCTAATAGATACTATACTAATACGATTCTATACTAACACGATACTATACTAATATGACACTATACTAACACGATACTTTGCCATACCATACTTTGCTAACACCAATACCAAGCCCACATGATACTATAGTAATACTACACTGCCCAGGTCCCCTGTGAAACACAAATGGATGCTCTCCCTTGTCTGCTAGTCAAGCTTAGGTGGCTCCACACATAATGGTCCACACACACTGGTGTGGCTCTTTCTGCTGCTTGGATCTGCCTCTGTTTTCCTTCCCACCCCATTTTCTCATCTTCCTCATCGTGTCCTGTCTCCTCTGCTCCTGCTTCTTGCCCATCTCTACTGTGCCACCTCTCTTAGACCTGGCTCAGATGCCACTTCCACCATGAAGCCTTTCTGACATGTGCTGACAGACACAAGCCCTTGAATTCCTAAAGCCCTTTGTTGTATGCCTACAGTGGTGCTTAGTAATAACCACTCTCATTTACTGGGCAAACAGTGTGTGCCAGACACTGTATGAGACTCATGCCCTGGCGTCACTGACCTTCAGTGGTGGTATGGTGGTACCCTGAGACAGGTATGATGACTCTTATTTTACAGAGCCGGAAAACAGACCCTTAGAGAGGATAGGTGATGTATCCAGGAATACAACTAATAAATGAGGAAAATCAGGACTTTCACCCAGTTCTATCTGACTTCATGATTCTAACACTTAACTTGTGTGTTACATAAAATTCTTTGTACCTTGTGTAAGTTTCATTGTTGTTGTTGTTTTTCTTTCTTTTAGAGTTGGGGTCTCATTCTCTTGCCCAGGCTGGAATGCAGTGGCACAATCATGACTCACCTCAGCCTTGACTTCCTGGTCTCAGGCAATCCTCCCAACTCAGCCTCCTGAGTAGCTGGAACTACAGGTGCATGTCACGGATTTTGTTTTGTGAGTGTGTAGATGCAGGTCTTGCTGTGTTGCCTAGTCTGGTTTCAAACTCCTGGCCTCAGTTGTTCCTCCTAACTCTGCCTCCCAAAGTGCTGGGATTACAGGCATGAGCCGCTGTACCTGGTGTGTGTCAGTTTTTTGAATGACTGTCCAATCTTTTCTTTCAGACTTAAATTTTCATGAAAGCAAAGACTGAGGTCTATTTTCCTTTGTATCTTTGGCTCTACGCTTTGTGTAGGTGCCTAAGGACAGTTAATTGAATAAATGAATGAATGAATAAAAAAACAAATGAGTGAGTGAAGTACTGTGCAGGTGTCAGTGGTTGTTGAATTTCAGGTGACGTTTGGTGGGGACGTCACCTGCTTACGACAGTAGCGGCTGACCCTTCATGTGAAAGCAGTCACTGGGTTTTAGCACTGTCTTCTCTCCCAAGTAGTTTTGGAAACCTCTTGTGAAGATGATGTTTCTCTGAATGAGGCCATCAGCAAGGGCCAAAACTGTTTGTCTTACTAATCCCAATGAAGTTGTCTCCAAAAATAGCTTGTCTCTGAGGATTATGCATTGAGGAGAACAAAAGCCGCAGTGACAGATTCACAGGGCTTAGCCATTGTTTCTAGCTCAGTTCAGACAGCAAAGAGAGGCTTCGAGAAGGACTCAGAGGCTGTGCCCAGACCAGAAAGCTGGCCTTCAGACTCCCATCTCAGTGAGGGCTGTGGGAGAGAGCACTGACCATGGAAACACCAGGGTTGCTGGGCAGTGAGTCTTCCCTTCAGATGCTGCTTCTTACAGGAAGCCCTCTCTGATCACAACCGCCCCCACCAATTTCTGCTACATGCTCTTATGCACTCTGTTCTACTGCTGTTAATAACATTTCCATACTTGTCGCAAGGAAACAGACATTTAGTCGTTCAGGAATGTTTAGTGAGCACCTACTATGCAAGGCACTATTTTAAGTGCTGACGATACAACAGTGAGCGAAGCAGACAAATAATCCCACTCCCATGAAATGTATGTAGGGAAATTGACAACACACATGTAAAGAAGCTTAAAAATATATGTTAGGTGGTGATTAGTACTGTGGAGAAAAACAAGTGGGAAAGGGGCTGTAGGGAGTGCTGGATGGCATTTTGATGTCATTTTTTTTTTCTAGAGACAGTCTTGATGTATTGCCCAGACTGGAGTGCGGTGACAACATCATAGGTTACTGCAGCCTTGAACTCCTGGACTCAAACTATCCTCTCACCTCATCCTCTCGAGTGGCTGTGACTACAGGTGTGCCCCACCATGCCCAGGCTAAGTTTTGTATTTTTTGTAGGGATGAGGTCTTGTTATGTTGCCTAGGCTGGTCTCAAACTCTTGGGTTCAAACAATCCTTCTGTCTCAGCCACCCCAAGTGCTGGGATTACAGGTGTGAGCCAGGACTCATGGCCAGAAGTCAATTTTAAACAGGATGGTCAGAGGAATCAGATGATCACTGAGAAGGTGACACTTGAGTAAAGAGGGGAAGGAGGTAACAGAAGAAGCCACATGAATCTGCCACTGTGGCTTTTGCTCTCCACTCCTCAACGCATAATGCCTAGAGAGACATCCAATTCAAAGGCCCTGAGTGGGGAGTTGGGTCCCAGCCCATTGTTTAAGGAAGGTCAAAGAGTCTGACTGGAGTGGAGGGAGGGAAGGGGACAGGAGGAGGAGAGACGGTCCGAGAGGTTGAGCCCATGTGCCCCCTCCGCACCCCAGCACCCACCCATCAGTGAATTAATTAGACACTGAAGCCCTGACTCCGACCAAGCCAGCTGAAAGCTGGCCACCCACTACCTAAGGGGAAGGTGGTCTTGGGGAAGCCAAAGGAAAAAATGTCAAATTCTTGGCTCTTGAGTTTCCAAAGGCAGGTCTAGGTGTATGTAGGTGGGAAGGCTGAGGACAGGCACAGGTTCTTCCAGTCCAACCCAGCTGCTGGGGACACCCCCTTGCTTGAGCCCAGAGCACTTCCCCATCACCCCCATACCTCCAAGGGAAGAAGGAACCTGACTCTGGGGTCTCGCCAAGAAGGGGTGGTGCTGGTCCACCCCACTCCTGTGTTGCACTTGAATGGGACTTCTAGTGGGCCGGTTGGCCTCTCAACCAGGCTGAGTCCCCTGAGGGTTGGGTCTTGGCCTCCTTCCAGCTGTATCTGTGTGTCTAACATGAGGCCGGATTCATCACTCTTGTACACTTGTTTGCTCTCCTCACCAGGTTTGGCTACTTCTGTATGTTGAGAGGGTCAGCTTTGTAGAGAAGTTTATAACTTGGATTCCATGTGTCCTTTGGGAGACTCGGGGGACATGAATAATAGGTGAAGTTTGGGCTTATTATGTTAACTTTTCTTTAGATTTTATCAGATTTTTTTTAATTTTAAAGAATAACACACACACACACACACACACACACACACTTACTTTTTTTGAGTCGGAGTCTCATTCTGTCACTCAGACTGGAGTGCAGTGGCATGCTCATGGCCACTGCAGCCTTGACCTACTGGGCTCAGGTAATTTTTCCTCCTCAGCCTTCCAAGTAGCTGGAACTACTGGCGCATGCCATTATGCCCAACTAATTTTTAGATTATAGTAGAGATGAGTTCTCACTATGTTTCCCAGGCTGTCTCAAACTTCTGGGCTCAAGCAATCCTCCTGACTTGGTCTCCCAAAGTGTTGGGATTATAAGAATGAGACACCACACCCAGCTTTTATCAGATTTTTAAAGGAACTACTGATCTTAAAGTTGAGACCTGCTGGGATGAAGGATATATAAGGTTCTCTAGAGTTACTGCAAATAGTGCCTACTCGATACTAAGCTCTTTCATATCTTTCCTTTTTTAAAATTAGAAACAGGGTCTCGCTATGTTGCCTAGGCTGACCTCAAACTCATAGGCTCAAGCAATCCTTCCATCTCAGCCTCCCAAAGTGCGGGATTAAAGGTGTGAACTGCCACGCCCAGCTGCTTTCATATTTTATCTCATGTATTACTCATTCTCACCTTGTGGGGTAGGTGTTAACTGTGTCCCCAATTTATAAGAAACGTGATCAACCTCAAGGGGCTAAGGGCCTGATTTGGGTGGGAGAGCTGGAACTTGAACCCAGGGGCACGCTCAGGGCCTTGGTCCTGTGTACTCTCTCCTCCATCACAACTCCTTAGGAATTCTGTGATTCTTAAAACAACTGTACTTCCCTTACCCATTCTGGTTTCATTAGCTGGAATGTTCTATAATTTTTATTTGATTTTATTTTAACTTTTAGTTTGTGCTGATCACCCCTTTGGGTAACACAAGTCTTCATATTGTAAGATACATAATTCCTTTTCTCTGTGATAAACTTATGTCTTCCTTCCTCAAGGTGAACCCTGGGTCCTAACACCCTGGAATCTGACAAACAAAACAGAATTTTTTGGGGTCCCTATATGGTGTTCTGATTTTCCAAATTTCTTAAGTCCAAGTGAATAATTGAATAAGTAATATCTCTTTTTTGCTTCCATTTACTTTTGTTATAAGATGTGGGGTACAATTCAGGATTAGGCATACAAGTGGTCTTCATACAGGTAAAGTTTGCCTTTTTTGTTTTTAGATAAAGTCTTGCCCTGTCGCACAGCCAGAAGTGCAGGGACATAATCATAGCTCACTGCAACCTTGAGCTCCTGGACTCAAGTGATTCTCCCACCTCAGCCTTCCAAAGAACTGGGATTACAAACGTGAGCCACCATGTCCAGCCTAACACTTCTGTTAATAAATACTGTTTATGGGGTGCTTACTAAGTACCTGGCATGGTGCTGTTTTAGCCTCAAGGTTTCATTTGATCCTCCCAGTGTCCCTATGAAGTAGGTGCAATTATGATCTCTGATTTATAGTTAAGGAAACTGAGGTTTAGAGCATCACGTAGGTTGCACAATGTCAAGCTAACTGGCAGAGATGGGATTCAGCCCAGGTCTGAAATGATAACTAGTACTTCTCTTGCTAAGCCACTTGTCTCTTTCCCGGGGTTGGCAGATTTATCCCTAGGCATGCGTCAGTGGTGACAAATGACCCAGCAGTGTTTGGGTGGTTGAAGAGGATTAAGCAGTGCTGCCAGTTGGGAGGTCCAGGCAGAGAGGACCTGTGTGCCCCAGGGACTCTTCATCAACTCCCGTAATCTGGCTATAATAAGGTGACTTGGGGAAGCTAGCATAATGCAGACTCTGGCTAGAGAAAGATCTGGAACACAGCACTCTCTGGGGGATGTGAAGACCACTGTTTGGCCAACCTTCCTTCTGGAAAGAAACAGGAGGCTGCCACTGTCTCTCTGTGCTGCCTGGGTGACCTCCAAACACTAGCAATGAATGAGATCATCAAAATTAGGCAGCTCAGGAAATGTCTTTGGTGCCTGTGGCTTCAGATATCCAAGGACCAAATCATAACTCGCATCTGCCCAGTGATTTGCATGTCAGTGTTTATACCACAATGATCTCATTGAGTCCTTTATGCTTCCTGGTGGGCTGTGATAATCATGTTCATTTGCCAGACCAGAAAAGGCAAGATGAACTGCCCAAGGTCATGCAGAGCCGAGACTTGAACCCAGGCCTCACTGACTCCAAATCCCATTCACTTGCATTAGACCATTCATTTTTCAATGTCATTCCGCGGGATCCCAGGGTGATGGGGCAGGCCAGAGGAAAGGACCGAGGAGCAGGAGGCCTTAAATCAGGATTCTGTGTAAGATTTGTTAGAATATTTGTGTTGTTAACAAAATGTTTTTGGAACTGCCCCAAGCGATTCCTTCTTCCCTGAGAATGGGAAGACTTTTCTTTTCTTAGGAGTCCCTTTTCTGTCCAGGAACAAGAGGAAGGCTGCTCTCTGCTGGAAGATACACTCAACTCCAGGATGGAGGCACAGGGGAATGTAAAGGGTTCTGAATGAGGAGGCGGAAGGCCTGGGCTCTAGTTCTAGCTTTGGTGTGACTTGGCAAAGTTATTTAACACAGTCTCTCCATCTGTAAAAATGAGGGAGGTGGCTCAGATAGTTACTAAAGTCCAATTCATTCAGCTCATATAACCTGTGGGTCTCAGATATCATGCCTAATTCATAGATCTTAAATGGGAAGTGAGGCACCTAAAATTATATTAAAATGTTGTAAGTTTTGTATGTGTATGTGCATTTTTCTGGAAAGAATGTCTATAGCTTTCATCAAAGTCTGTGATATAGAATCTCTGGTTCCCAGGACTATTATTTTCTTTTTCGTTTTTTGGTAGAACTGCTGGCAATCTTGTTTCTCCTTGTAGGGTCATCAGGTTGTAAGAATGGTGTAAGGAAGCTATTTGCAGTAAGAAAACAAGAGTAACCTACAAAGATAAGCAAAGGTAACACATGAGAGCTAGCTTAAAGAATAAGAGTGCAATGGATAAGCCTCGCCCTGGGAAAACCACCTTCGTGATCATGGTATCTCCCCTGCCAGGTACGTATGGCTCAGCCTGTAATCCTGCGCCTTGGGAGGCCGAGGTGAGTGGATTGCCTGAGCCCACGGGTTCAAGACCCGCCTGGGCAACTTGGCGAGACCTCATCTCTACCATAAATCAAAAAATCAGCCGGGCGTGGTAGCGCGCGCCTGTAGTTCCAGCTACTTGGAAGGCCGAGGCGGAAGGATCGCCGGAGCCCAGCGGGTCGAGGCTGCGGTGGCTGGGAGCGGCCACTGCACTCCAGTCTGGGCGACCGAGTGGGACTCCGACTCAAAAATAAAAAAAAAAAAAGAATAAGAGGCTGTGAATAACCTGGCGAGCTTGTTTACACCCCGGATGCAGCCATTCCTGCTGTCCCTACACTTTTCAACTACGTGAACCACTGACTCTTCCTCCTTTAAGTATTGTCTGTTTCAATCGTCCACAGAATGAATGATTGATGTGCTCTGGCCATTGAAGCTCAACTTAGAAAAGCAAAGTAGGGAAGGGATGGGATGGGGAGGAGAATTCCTTCCATGCTTTTCTGAATCTCTCAAGAAAAATGTTTTGTATTTTGTTCCCTGTCCTTCATTCTCTTTCAAACTGGGAAATTTTAGAGGCAGAAAAGACCTTAGAGTCAACCCCAGTGCAGATGGGAAACCAAGACGCAGAGGGAGGTTGTGACTTTCTCCCATTCATAAATCAGTAAATCAGTAGCAGGGCTGAGACCAGACCCAAGTCACTGACTCCAAAGAATGTTCCTCTCTTGTGTGACTTTCCTCAGTGCTTCTTCCCCAGGCAGGCTCATGAGTTAGCAGAGCTCAGGAAGTTTCTTGTGTCCCTGCTGGGTCACAGGGATCCATATCTTATCCAGAAACGTCTGCATTTTGAATTCCTTTTCAGGTTCTGTGGGCACAGGCACACAATGGAATGTTTGGCCTGGGCATGCAAAGAGAAGGGGGAGAGACCAGCCCAACTCTCCGCCTGGGTTCCAGGCCCTCCTTAAGCTAGGGAGCCCCAGCCAGGATTGGTATTCTAGTGATACAGGGCCAAGCCAGACATCGCCTGGTGTCCGTCACGCAGGAGGATTCACACGCTGCTAAAGCAGGAAAGCAGGATTTATGCCGCAAGTCCAGGGCGTCAATTTCAGCCACAGGGTCAGATTTGCATAGCCCCGGAGGTCACTAACCGCGAAGGCATAAATGGGACCAAGGGGATCCAGCACAGCTGTTGCCCACAGGACCGGAGGAGGGGCCCTGGCTGCAGCTTTGAAGTGACAGCAGGCCTTCTGGGATGGAGGCCGGAGGGCAGAAGGAAGGCGATCAAAGGAGCCTTAGACCTAGAACTGGGTCAAATCCGAAGGGTAAGAAAAAGGAGACGCAAGGCTCTGCACAAATCACTCAATGCCGCACAGGAGAAAAGACTTTAATGTCTGACTTTGTTTCCAACCCCACCGAAGTGCCATCAATCAGCGACGTCCAAGGAGGGGCTTGAGAGGTACGAAGTCACGAGGCAGACAACGCCCCCGGCTGCCTCCAGGGGGCGCACACACTCGCTCCGCCCCGCGGACGGCCCGCGCACGCGCACATGCAGACACACGCACACCGCACTGACACACCACGTGCACCCACGGTTAAATACAAGGACAGAGGGACGCGTTTATGTATATACAGAGGGAGAGAAGGGGAGGTGAATCCCGGCGGCGTCGGGCCCCCCAGGCTCTCAGCATGCTCGGCCGGCTCTCCGCGTGGTACCTGGCACCCATGCCCCTGCCAGAAAAGCAGCTGCCCCTCTCCCCGCCCCTCCCCCCGGTTGCCCTTGGGGCGCGGACGCTCCCCGCCCCCCTCCGCCCGCCCCCCTCCCCCACGATGGTTTCCTCCCCCGATCAAGGAAGCTGCGCTGGGGGGAGGGGCGGGGGGACCCTAAAACTGCCCGGGCGCCAGAGGCATGTTGCTTTTGAAGCCGGGCTGCCCGTTGGCCACGTCGGTCGCGGCCTCGTGGCCGCTGCTCCCGTCGGTCCCGGGGCTCTCCGGCTCCGCCAGGAGCTTGAAGGTGAAGAGCGGGCCCGAGTCGTGGCGGCCGCGGCGGCCGGGCGGCTCGGGCAGGCTCAGGAGGGCGCCGGGGGCCTTCCACTCCGGGAAGGCGCACAGCTCGACGGACGGCGGCGCGCCCCGGCCCAGGTAGCCCGGGCTCGGCGAGGCCGAGGGCAGGGTCCGCTGGCTGCCGCTCAGGCAGCTGCCGCTGTCGTCCAGCGAGTCCTTGCGCGACTGCGAGCGCTCCAGGGAGCCGCCGCGCGTCCACGGCCGGTAGGTGTAGGCGCAGCCGCCCAGGCGACGGCGGCGGCGGCGGCGGCGGCGGCCGCGGCACTGGCACCCGAGGATGCGCACGAAGGCGCGCTTGAACTCCTTGCTGGAGCACGGGTAGATGATGGGGTTGAGGCAGCTGTTGAAGTAGCCCAGCCAGAACACCACCTTGAACACGGCGTCGGGGGGCTTCAGGGTGGAGAACAGGGAGCCTGCAGTGGGGAGGGGGTGGGCACGGGCAGAAAGACAGACAGCAGTTTGTGAGTGGCCAAGCTCTCTCGCCTCTATAAGCTCCCCGAAAACGTTGCCCACCGGCAGCATTCCTGCCACCGGGCCTTGCCCAGGCCAGTTCCTTTGCCTGGAGCACTCGCCTTTCCATTTATGTTTGTACGTATGCATGTGTTGAGTCAGGGTCTCGCTCTGTCGCCTAGGCGGGAGTGCAGTGGCACACTCACAACTTGCCACAGACTCGACTCCCTGAACTCAGGCATCCTGTCTCAGCCTCGCCAGTAGCTGGGACTACAGACCTGTGCCACTACACCTGGCTAATTAAAAAAACAAACAAACAAACAAACAGAAAACAACTTTTTTTTTTTTGGTAGAGAAGAGATCTTGCTATGTTGCCCAGGCTGATCTGGAACTCCTGGCCTGAAGCAATCCTCCAAAGTGCTGGGATCACAGGTGTGAACCACTGTACCGGGCTCCGTTTATTTTTAAAAAGCTTTTAACTTTATTTTTAGAGACAGAGTCTTGCTGTGTTGCCCAGGTTGGGGTATAGTGGCACAATTACAGCTCACTGCAGCCTCAAAGTACTGGGCTCAAGGAATCCTCCTGCCTTGGCCTCCTGAGTAGCAGGGACTACAGGCGCACGCCACCACCCCTAGTTAATTTTTAAAATTTCGTAGAGACAAGGTCTTGCTATGTTGCCCAGGCTAGTCTTGAACTCCTGGACTTCAGTGCTTGCTGGGATGGCAGGCCTGTACCACCAAGTCCTGCCTTGCCTTTCCATTTCAAAATGAATGAATCCTACATTCATTTTTAGTGCTAACCTCAGTAACTTTTCCTTTGTCCATGAAACCGTCCCTGATTTAGCTAAGTAGCATTTAAGCTCCTATATCTGTAGATTTCCTCAGGCAGCAAGTGCCATATTCAACCCAAGTGATACACTAATCACACCCAATTGCACCTCTTTTGGGTCTGGCGATGTGCTAGGCGCTTTACCTATATTAGTTTAGTTACAAAATGCCATGACGTAGATGCTGATTTATTTCTGTGGCAAGAAGATGTATTAAAGACCCAAGTGTGAAAGGTAAAACTTTTTTTTTTTTTGAGTTGGAATCTCACTCTGTTGCCCAGACTGGAGTGCAGTGGCATGCTCCTGGCCATGCAGCCTCGACCTGCTGGGCTCCAGTGACCCTTCCGCCTCAGCCTTCCAAGTAGCTGGAACTACAGGTGCATACTACCATGCCCGGCTAATTTTTTTTTTTATTTATTGTATAGATGAAGTCTCGCCAAGTTGCCCTGGCAGGTCTCGAACCCGTGGGCTCAGGCAGTCCACTCACTTCAGCCTCCCAAGGCGCTGGGATTACAGGCTGAGCCACTGAGCCTGGCTAGGGTAAAACTTTGTAAAGGTAAAAAAAAAGCCAACTTACTTCAGAGGGATAAACCATGAGGCAAGAACGGAAGAAGTTATTGAAAATGTCCAAAACAGTCAAGGGATTGATATTTAGAATATGTAAGGAACTCCTGCAAATCAGTAAGAAAAAGAGTGTTCCCAGTATAAACATGGGCAAAGAAAATGAACAGGCAATTTACACAATAGGAAACCCAAGGGCTGATGAGCATATGAGAAGATGTCCAAAATATTAGGCAGTCAAATAAAATGAAAACCACAGTGATACAACATATCTGATAGGCTGACAAAAATTAGGAAACTGCACAGTTCTAAGTGTAGGCAAGAGTGTGGGAACCTGGGGAGCCTTGTGTGTGGTTTGCATGGGGCACAAGCTGTGCAGATGTTCTGGAGAAGATTCTGGCACACTTGGTCTAATTAAGTCTACACACACCTTGTGATCCAGCCATTCTGCTCCAGGGCACAAATCTCAAAAAATATTCACAGGGTCTCTAAGGGGGCATGAGGATACTCACGGCAGTATTGTCTGTGGTGACAGGGAGTTGGGGAAAACCTGGGTGTCTCTCCCTGGGAAAAACAGAATAAGGTAGATACATACTTGGAGATTAGGCAGTACTTAGAGGCACAGGAGGACATGTCCATATAGCAAAATGGAAAGCTCTTTTCTTTCTTTCTTTTTTTTTTTTTTTGAGTTGGAGTCTCACTCTGTCACCCAGACTGAAGTGCAGTGGCACGCTCCCAGCCCCTGCAGCCTCAACCTACTGGGCTCCAGCGATCTTTCCGCCTCAGCCTTCCCGGATAATTTTTTTGATTTATTGTAGAGATGAGGTCTCGCCAAGTTGCCTAGGCGGGTCTCGAACCCGCGGACTCAGGCAATTCACTCACCTTGGCCTCCCAAAGCGCGGGATTACAGGCTGAGCCACTGAGCCCGGCTGCTCTTTTCTTTTTTAAAGAAACAGGGTCTTGCTCTGTTGCCTAGGCTGAAGTGCAGGGATGCCACCACACTCAGCTAATTTTTAAATTTTTTGTAGAGTCGAGGTCTTGCTTATATTGTCCAGGCTGGTCTTGAATTCTGGCCTCAGGCAATCCTGCTTCAGCCTCCCAAAGTGATGGGATTACAAGCATGAGCCACCATGCCTGACCCAAAATGTAAAGATCTTAAATACATTGTTCTTTGTGAAAAAAAGCAGGAAATAGAATGAGATTTATGACATAACACAATTTAAGTAACTCACCAAACTGCATGCAATTTGCAAAAACAGTTTCAAATTAAAAAACCATATTAAACACAGAATGTTTGCCTAGGGAGTTGGAGACAGAGGGAAGTAGGGATGAGGAATGGGAATGAAAATGTAACAAATCAGTAAAAGAGAGGTCTGGCATAGACCGATGACGAGTCGTTATGAATCAAGAAACATGACTAACTGCCCCCTCTGAATTTGAGATCCAAAAACATTTTAGGGCAATATTAAATTAAAAACAATTTTCACTTTAGATATAGGGCAGCTGAAACTTGGAGAGGTTAAGTGGCTTGCCTTAGGCCACATAGCATATTTGTAATATAGCTGGGATTTAAACAAATTCTATTTGAATACAAAAATTTTTATTTTAAGAAAGATGTTATTGATACTACTCTTTGTGGAAAAATATAAAGCAAAAATATTTTAAAAGCATTCATAACTCTCCAATGTCAAAATATCATATTTTGGTGCATGCACTTTCAGATTTTTTTCTATGTACATATTTAAACATTTTGGGCGGAGTGTGGTGGCTCACAACTGTAACCCCAGTACTTTGGGAGGCCGAGGCAAGAGGATTGCTTGAGCCCAGGGGTTTGAGACCAGTGTAGGCAGTGTAGTGAGACCCTGTCTGTACAAAACAAACTGCAACAACAAAAAACCCCATAACAAAAATCATTTTAAAAAATGGCTTTTCAGAACATTTTGTACCTTCAAACATGACCCTAACCAGGCCACACAGCCTATGGTATATCAATTTTCTTGTTCCTGTTTTATCTTCTCTGTCAGATAGGGAGCTTCCTGAGGGCCTGGTTTGTGGGATCATCTTTGAATCCCTTTGTTGAATGAACAGTGAACACTCCTAGACTATCTGAATGGAGGGATCTTAGTAATTGCGAAGTCCCACCATTTTACAGATGGAGAAACTGAGGCTCAGAGAGAGTGGCTGAAAATACCCGAAGTAGTGGCAGAGATGCCACAAGAACGCCTGTCTTTGATTCCTATTGCCCTGGGGTTTCCTCCTGTGGCACTTCACCTTCTTGCTTATCTGAGGTCTGGCCTCTTGTTACAGGGGGCCAGACTCCTACTTCTCTGCTTGGCAGCCCAGGGGTGGCCACTGCGGGAAGGTGGCTGGGCTCCTGGTGCAGGACCAAGCCAGCCAGGGGTTTAAACATGGAAAGAGGGTTATCCTTACCTGGATGTCAGTGCCAGCCCTGACTACTAACCTCAGGGCAAATGTGGGAGAAGGCTGTGGCATCTTTGCTACCACTTTGGGGATTTTCAGCTACTCTCTCTGTGCCTCAGTTTCTCCATCTGTAAAATGGTTGGACTTTGCAATTGCTAAAAATCTCTCCTTTCAGATAGTCTAGGAATGTTCACTGTTCACTCAACAAATGGATTCAAAAATGATCCCACAAACCGGGCCCTCAGGGAGCTCCCTATCTGATACAGAAGATAAAACAGGAACATGAAAATTGATATAGGCTGTGTGACCTGGTTAGAGTTGTGTTTGAAGGTACAAAATGTTCTGAAAATGTTCTAGGGTTGCTCTAGGTGAGGCTGGTGAGGGCACCATCTTGTGGTCTGATTTGTGACAAGGACCACACCACTAGGTCTGCGTTCCACCAATGGAGATTCTTTATTGGATTAAGCCACTGTGCAAAAAAAATCCAGCTGAAATGCAACGAGGGTGCATGAACACCTTGTATCCCATGATGGAGGTGAGATGTCTCTGTCCACAAGATGGGCTTATTTCTGTCACTGAACCTAAAGAGCGTAGGAAACTGGTCTTGACAAGATGGGAAAGTGGAGAATAAAAATTTGGAGTCACGGAGAGAAGGAGGTAAAGCTTGGAAGCCTTGTGCGTGACCTGGGGGAGGGTACACGCTGATGAGTGTGTGTACAGGCAGCATGTTGCCTTGCATGAGAACATGTGGGGCCCAGGGTAAAGTCGTGGGGCCAAAAGCAGAGAGACTTTAGAGCAGGAGAGCGTGTCTGTTGAGGACACACCATCTTGGTGCTAACCCTGCTGAAGATGGTAATGAGATAGTAAGTGGATTAATGGGCATGCGTCCCGAGAGAGAGTTCTTTTAAAGGATACACAGATGACAAGGATGCTAATAGCTAATGTCCATCATAGCACCGTTATATCGTGTGTGCGCTATCCAGGCTCTGTGCTGAACTCTTTACACCATTAGCTTATTTATTTATTTGAAGGCAAGGTGTCATTCTGTTGCCCAGGCTGGAGTGCAGTGGTGTGAGCATAACTCACTGCAGCCTCAAATTCCTGGGCTCAAGCGATCCTCCTGCCTCAGCCTCTTGAGTAGCTGAGACTATAGGTGCTCATGCCATGCTCACTGCCAAGCCCTTTTTTGAGGGAGTAGATATATGGGTCTTGCTTTCTTGCCCAGGCTGATCTTGAACTCTCAGCCTCAAGCAGTTCTCCTGCCTTAGCCTCGCAGAGTGCTAGGATTACAGGCGCGGGCCACCTCGCTTGGCTAATTTTCTTCCAAGTTAGTCTGTAAGACCATAGCTCTAAGGATTGTTCAGCCACATATAAAGAGGTGAAGCCAACTTTTTCGTGGGTGTTTACAGCCACAGTTTGGATTTGGGTTCCTTAGACTGTTTATTCTTCTACAAAGAAGGCCATTTTTTTGCCCTTGGTTGATTTAGGCAGTGTAGTCGAGTGGGATGGACCCCAGGGTTTGGGATGACACAGACCCGTATTGAGTTCCTTCCTTAGGTTTTGACTGTTTGACTTAAAAAAAAGTGAATCAGTCCTCTTAGCCACTATTTTCTCATCTGTAAAATGAGAAAATATCTGTTTCAGAGAGTTCTTGTGAACCCATGAGAATATCCACGTAAAATACTCGGCACAGGGTCTGGCACCTTGAAAATAATAATAAATGGTGGACATTTTCCAAATATACTTTATATTCCGGCCCAGGCATCCTCCTGCAGGAGCTCTGCTCTGCTGACCCCACCCAACTCAGAGCACCTTCTTGGCACCCACAGGACTCATCCAAGCAGCTCCTATTGTGTTTGCTTGAACATGATTCCTTCTGGGCAGGAACCATATCTTTATTTTCTTTCCCCCTCTAGAATTGTATGTTTTTATTATAAAAGTGATATGTGCTGATTTAAAAATTTACATGTTGCAAACTATTAAGTATAGAATGAAACTTCTTTCTCCATTCAAGCAGAAGAGCCAGAGTTAACAGTTTTGTTTTTAATCCTTCTAGATTTTAAAGAAACTGGAGTCATACCCCACACAGCTTTCCCCAGATGTCTCTCTTTGCTTAGACTATGTATAAGCTAGTTCCCCATGTCTGGGCATATGGTGTGGCTTCCCCCTCTCCCATCCCCCGAGAGCTGCATTGCATCCCACTGTCTGAATATATAGGAGTTTAGTTAATGCCTTCTCTAATTATAGTCAAGTAAGTGATTTCCAACTTTTGATTGTTACGGACTGCAATAATGAAAAGTCTCCTGCATTTCACTTTTTGCATGTTTGAGTGTTTCTGGAGAATAAATTTGCACATGAGGAATCACTGGGTGGTAACCTCAAAGGGGACAGTAACCCTCAAAGGGTTAAGACTCACTCATCTGGAGTCTAGGGCTTGTTAAGCACCTTCACTTTGCCACAGGGGTTACCATTTCCTTTCCTTAACATGATCCTTTGAGTCAATTAACTTATGGTATCTAAACTAACTTCTTTTGAAGGAAGACTTCTATCACTTTTTTAGTGTATTTTTTATGTATTTATTTGGAATCAGTGTCTTACTCTGTTGCTCAAACTGGAGTGCCATGGCACAATCATGGCTCATTGCAGCCTCGATCTCAAGGGCTCAGGCGATCCTTCTGTCTCAGCCTCCCAAGGAGCTGGAACTACAGGCACTAGCCACCACGCCAGCTAATTTTTTTTTTTTTAATTGTTTTTGTAGGGATGGGTTCTCGCTATGTTGACTAGGTTGTTCTCAAACTCCTGGGCTCCAGGGATCCTCCTGCCTTGGCCTCTCAAAGTGCTGGGATGATATTCTATCACTATTTTAAAACCTGCACCATTGGTTGATTTAGGCACCATTTGCTAGAAATAAAATGTCATGGTAGAGAAAAATAAGATGAAAAGAAAACAATAGATGCAATAGTATAGATGCAGCCCTGAGAAAACACACAAGGGAGGCCCCATGGTCTTACTCTGATGCCACCTGGAAGCCTCTTGCTTAGCCTTGTTAAGCAGATAAAACGAGACAGCACTTCTCAGTGACAGGGTCTCACTCTGAGTGAGATCATAGATCACCGAAGCCTTGAGCTCCTGGGCTCAGGTGATCCTCCCTCCTCAGCCTACTGAATGGCTGAGACTACTGATGCATGCCACCACACCCAGTTAATTTAATTTAAATTTTTTAGGGGGGTAGAGATGAAGTCTTGCTGTGTTACCCGGGCTGGTCTTAAACTCCTGGCTTCAAGCAATCCTCCTACCTTGGCCTCCCAAAGTGCTGGGATTACAGACGTGGGTCACTGAGCTTGTCCAAGACCACACTTTTGGAATGGCTTAGTGGGGTTGAAAGCTTTTGAGGAGGCATTTCTATTATTTTGCCCCCTTTTTTTTCTGGGGGTGGGGTGGGGCGGGGACAGTAGGGGGGATAAAGCAAGGAACAGATGTTGCCATGAGTCCACCAGTCATTTGGGCTTTGAGAGTTCAAGGGCGACTTAGAGGGATTGAGAAGTGCGAGGACCAAAGTCTAAGGCAGGGCAGAATCTACACAGGGCGAAACCCAGCCGGTGGTCCCAGCAGTTCACCCTTAAGGGTGTGTACTGCTCAACAAATCCGAACAGTAAACAGTGAACAGGGGTGGTCTCAACCCTCTGTGAACCTCCAGTCCTCAAAACCACAAGGCGTGATTTTAGAATGATAGCCTACTACTCTATGCCAGGCTCTGGGCCCAAGGCTTAACCACGGCTCGCGGGTTACTTGACCTTGAGCGTCTTACGACTGTGCCCTGCCCGGCTCTAGGGGGCGCCATTCACACTGCCGTCTACCCCGCACTTTAGTAGTGACTGTGTCCAACCTGCACGCACGGGCCTGCGGCCATACTTATTACATGCAGGGGGAAGAGACACTCAGATTGGACAGGGGAATTGCCCGAGGCCACAGGGTTAGTGGGTAATAGAGTTAGAATCTGAAGCCAGGCAGCCTCTAACAGAGGCTGTTAATCATCAGCAACACAATTCACAGGAAAACAAAACGTTCACGCTTATGAGTATAAAGGATAGAACAATAGGCACTGGAACATCGTCAGGGATAATCCTTGAGTGGAAGAATTATGGGAGGATTTTCCTTCTCTGTGCTTTTCGGTGTTTTCCAAATTTTCTCCATAAACATGAATTGCTTCTGTAACTGGGAAAAATCCAATGACTATTATTTGAAAGCTAAAAACCAAACAAGCCAAAAGATGCTGTGCTTACTGGGTCCCCCCTTTGTGCAGCCAACTCTCTTAGGTCCTATTTCAGTTAATTCCCACAACGGTTCTGTGAACAGAGTGGGATTATCCCCATTTTGCAGATGAAGAAACGGAGACTCAGAGAGACAGCCGCAACAGACCAGGGTCTCCCACAGGTGAGAGGAAGAGAGGCTTGAAATGGATTCTTTTATTGTTAAGCCCACAGCCCTCTCGTTAGTTCCCAAGGTGCCTATTCCCTGCCCCCCACCTTATCTCCTTACTGTGGGGCTTAAATGGGGGGATCTTTTTATTGTTTACATATCCCTACCTCTATGGGCCTTCACTCAATATTGGCTGAAGGAATGGACCAATGAATAGGCTTGGAGACTGCAGCAAGGCTTGGGGACCCAAAGCATCTTTTATCTGACCCACAAAATGCCACCACTGGGCTGAGTGGCTTCTTTCTGGCACCGCACCTGGCTCATTTATTTATTAATAATATGGTGTCTCACTCTGACACACAGTGGTGTGATCATAGCTCACTGAAGCCTTGACCTCCTGGGTTCATGCGATCCTCCTGCCTCAGCCTCCCAAATAGTTAGGACTACAGGCACGTACCACTACACACAGCTAATTTTTAAATTTTTTGTAGAGACAGGGTCTTGCTATGTTGCCTGAGCTGGTCTCAAATTCCTGGCCTCAAGTAATCCTCTCGCCTCAGCCTTCCAAAGCACTGGGATTACGGGCATGAGCTACTGCGCTCGGCTGTGGGCCCTAACATCCCTCTGGGCCCTGACATTTTGGGACTTTGGGATTATACATTTGATTTGATTGATTTCACAGTCAGCATCAAGCCGATGACCTCAGGGGAGCCAGTGGGTAGCAAAACCATTTTGGTCAGCTTGTAAATGGAGTGGAACTCCTTTTAAATGTGGCTCTTATTAGAAGCATTTGGCTACACCTTCAGCCAAACCAAGTTTCCCCAGCTGAAGCAGTCTGGCCCAATAAAAACTAGAAAAAAACAGAATACTTGCTAATTCTTTCAGCATCAGCTTTGTAAAAGGTTTCCTTGGATTTGAAAATTCCCTTCGAGGTTTTTCCATTTTCATTTGCCTCTTAACCCTGGAATGAGATCATAAATGTGTCCAACAAATACAGTGTCTTTGGGGCCAGGAGAGCCATGTTAAGTTTTAAAGCAAATGCTGAAACAGTGAAGTTACCAGAACCACCTTTTACAATAACTGGTTCCCAAACCAGTTATTCACTATTATGTTTACAAACATCCTCTAATTTAAGCCTTCTGGAAGCCTTGCTACTATGTGTTTCCTATACAGATGAGGAAACTGAGGCTTAAGAGGTTAACAAGGTTACATGCCTTCTTAGTGGTGGGCTAGGATTAAAATCCATCTCTGAAGCCTGGGCTCTTACTCATTGTTTAATGATGAGAAGAGGAGCATTTATTCATTTCCGTGAACACTAGTCAATCTCTCCCTTAATGGGAATAATTTCTCTGCTGAATTGTCAAGCACTTTTTCTGAACTTAAGATGTGGCATTTATTCCTTTCAACCTTGGATTACAGTTGCTTAGGTCTATGCCTCATCTCTGATTAGACTGTGAACGTCTAGAAAATAGAGTTCATGTCTGATCCTTCTCTCTCTGCCCAAAGCCTTAGCACAGTGCCTGACATGTGACAAGCACTCAGCCAACCCGTGTTACATGAATAACAGTGATCAAAATAATAAAACTGAAATATGTTAGCCCTTGGATATGCTAAGTGAGGTTTGTGGATAAGTAGCTCTTGGGTTCTTGCTAGAAATGTAGAATCTCTAATTCAGTGCATCAGAATCTTTTTTTGTTTGTTTGTTTGAGATGGGGTTTTGCTAGTTGCCAAGTTGGCCTCGAACTTCTGGGCTCAAGTGATCCTCCTGTCTCAGCCTCCTGAGTAGCTGGATTATAGGTGCATACCATTGAGTCTACCTCAGAATTTGCTTTTTAAAAAGATCCCGAGGTGAGAAGTATTGCCTTAGCCTCCATTACAATTTTATTTTTAAAAATTGTTTTCCTTTGTATCTTGGGACTCATGGGTGAGCAAAAGCTGGGCTGAGATCCACCTCGCATGGAATTGACTCTTACCCCCAATTCTCCAGTGGCCCCTATAGTTTATAGGATAAAGTTCAACCGCTTGGGCTGGAATTTAAGACCCGTTCAACTTGGCTGAATTGATGCTTTGCAACATGTGTTGACGTTTCTGGCCTGCTTCCCTTTATTCATGCTGTCCACTTGTCTGAGATGACTGTTCCTCTCCCCTCCTCCTCTTCTCCATCCTGTCCAGGCCTGGCTCAAACACCTTTTTCCCAGAACCACTTTCCTCTGAAGTGTGACAGCAGAAGGAAAGAATGAATAGTCTGTGAAGACCTGCTGAGATTAGGTGACTGGCACACATTACCTAATTTTATCTTCACAATGGGAAGGAGGGGTGGGTTCTTTAATTCTCAATGTACAAACGTGAAAATCAATGCTTAGAGTATATGGAACTCACCCGATGTGACACAGCTATTCAGTTGTAGCGTTAGAATTCAAACCCAAATCTACCTGGCCCCAAAGCCATTGCCATAATATTCAATGTTGTCTCTAGACTCTGAGAACACTTTTGGGATGGGGAAGGAACATGTGTAAATCAGGAAGGTTAGAATTGTTTTTAAATAGTTTTTTTGTACTGATATCTTTACATATATTTTATCTGGCTGTTAAAATGCAAGTGTTTAGAAGTCAAGCGTTTTGTGTCACTCTACCCAAGTGATTCTTAACCTGACAATACTGGTGTAGCAGCTAATGTAGCACCATGTGATTCTGGGGACTCACAGGCCTGCTGAACCCCTTCCCTGCATATCTGGAAGGTACTGCCCCTCGACAAAGAGTCTCTGCTCTCCTCGCTACAGATTTCTGCCATAATGGCTGTTGAACTTATTTATTGAAGGATCTGTCTTCCTTGCTCACACTCGCCTTGAAGCCAGGATCAATCTTATGTGTCTTGGTTTCTCTAGCACCCAACACAGAACTTGGCTTATGGTGAATGTGTAAAAATACTTGCCGAGCACACACCCTCCTTTTCATGTGCCTAACCCAGCATGGGGGTCTTAGCAGGTGCTGAATAAGTAGTTGTTGACCGATTCCTCTGCTTGTATTTTGATTCCTTCCTCTTCCTTACTTATCTAAACAGTAACCATGTGCCAACACCCAGCTCCGTTCCCATCTTCTCCCTGAGACCTCCCTGACTGCTCCAGACCCCTTCTTTATTTCCCATAAAACAGAGGCCATAGTACCTGGGTTAGTATAAAATGCCATTGTTAAAGGATTGTCTCTTGTCTCTTCAGGCATTGTAAAAGCTCCTTGAAGATGGGGTGAGTGTCTTATACTTCTAGCACAGGACTGGGTGTGCGGTCAGTGCCCACCGATTACCCACTGATTAATTGATCAACCCATTCCAACTTCCAGTAGGGAGCTACCTCCTGGCACAGGCCCAGAACGGAAAGCAGATGGGATGAAATGGTTTTTGCACGTAAGAGTCCAGCACCAATGCCAAACCGAGTTTGTTCCATGATTTGACCTCAATGGAAATAGCGATTTCCCTGCAGAATATGTTGAGAAGCTGAGCATTGGTGGAACTTATTATGAGGAATCTATAAAACTTTATAAAGCGTCATAAAAAAGACATCTATAAATGGAGTGACATAGCTTTCTTTTGTATAGGAAGTCCCTATCCAAGATAAGTTCAGTTTGCCCCCAATTAATCTGAAAATTCAAAACAATCTAATTAAGCTGACGTGTGTTGTGTGTGTGTGTGTGTGTGTGTGTGTGTTTGTGTGTAGAAGTAAATGATTCAACATCAAATATATAGAAGAATATGGAACTTGAAAGAATAGCCATGAGAAAAATATCCAGGCCAACTGAAATAAAGAGAGAATAATGGTGGGGGGTGGGTATGAGGAAATGGGTCAACTCACCCCTGCAGATATTAAGACCTATCATACAATCATAATAATTAAAACAATACTGGCTCAGTCTGTAATCCCAGCACTTTGGGAGGCAGTGGCAAATGGATTGCCTGAGCCCGTGGGTTCAAGATCAGCCCGGGCAACTTGATGAGACCTCGTCTCTACAATAAATAAAAAAAAATTAGCCGGGCATGGTAGCATGCACCTGTAGTTCTGGCTACTTGGAAGGCTGAAGCGGCAGGATCGTTGGAGCCCAGCAGGTTGACACTGGGATGGCTGTAAGCATGCCACTGCACTCCAGCCTGGGTGTCAGAGTGAGACTCCAATTCAAAAACAAAACAAAAACAAAACAATGCTAGGACAGGAAGGAAAACACAGAAATATCAATGAGATTATGTAGTTTAGAATGAGAACCAAATAGCCATGAGCATTTTATGTCATTTCAATGCTCATGGGGAAAAAAATAGATTCGTCTTGAGCAGTGTTGGAACATGATACCCATCTAGAAAGAAGTAAGGTTGGACCCCTACTTTGTTTCTTACATCAAAATAAACTTAGATCGAATATTTTAAATGTAAAAATTATTAAAATATTAGAAAATATAATTTTGAAATAGGAAATACTTTTTTAAAGCACAAATGAAGTTCAGGATCTGTGAAGAAATGTATCGGTGAATTTGTCTAGACATTTCCATAAGGCTGCAAGCTTCAAAAACAAGGTAAAAGATGAAATGAGATAAATATTTGTAATTCAAATGAAAGAGGAATAATATTTCTAATACACAAAGTTCCCTTTCAAATCAATAAGAGAAAAACAACTCAATAGAAAACAAAGCAAATAACAAGAATAAGTATTAATGCAAAATATAGAATGTCTGTATCAAATAAATAATGCCTTACCAAATAAATAATGCAAATTAAAAAGCAGAAAAATATTTTAGGTCTGTTAATTTGGAAGATATTTTAAAAAGTTTTTCTGCTTGATTTGGCAAGGGTGTGAGAAAGCAGACATTTTCATATGTTCTGGGTGGGGACATAAATTTTGGCTGGAAAATTGCCATTCTCTAATAAAATTTAAAAAGCATGGCTTTTGATCTAAGTATTTGACATTCAGAAATTTATCCTACAGAAGTATTGTTGAAAGGAAGCAAAGATGAAAGTATAAGGAACTGAAGTATTGTTCCCCCAAATAGGAAATAATTTAAATTTCCAATAATAGGGAATTGTGAAATAAACCATGGAGCAGTCACACAATGAAAAAAAAAATTCATCTCTTAAAATGGTAAGCTAAGCCGACAATGGAATGATGTCAATTATGTCTATGAAAGAATTAGGCATAGAAAAGCAAATTTCAGGAGAGAATGCTTAGTGTGATGTGATTTCTTTAAAAAAAAAAAAAAGACCTCTGTATTTGTGTTTTAGTATATTTACAGAGGGGGAGAAAAAGGTGAATATATACCAAACTGATCGTAGTGGTTATTTATGGAAGATGGGTTTATGGGAAAATTTTCACTTTGTATTTAAAATTCTTTTTGTGATGAACAAACAAATACTGCTTTTGTATGAAGGGAGAGAGGAAGGAGAGAGAGAGAGAAAGAGAGAGAGAGAGAGAGAGAGAAGGAAACAGAGAGGTGGAGGAGAGAGAAAGGAAAGTGAGAGAGAGAGAGAGAGGGCAGAGAGAGCAGAAGGAAAGAGAGAGGAAGGAGAGAGAAGGTAGAGGAAGAATGGAAGGAAAGAAAGAGAAGGAAAGAGAATGGAAGGAGAGAGGAAGATGCGAGAGAGGAAGGGTAGAGAGAGAGACTGGCATTGAGGGAGAGACAAAGGTTGAAAGTACAGGAAGGGGAAAAGGGCGGGCAAGAACTCGTAGCTGGCAGTCGTTCAGTCTTTCTGGGCTCCAGCTCTCCATGTACCAAACAAGGGGATTGCATTAACTGTCGGGGGCGGGGGGCCCTTCTTTCTCTGACTCTAAGCCTCTCACCCTCGCCCTTTAGAGGCGGAATGGGAATTTGGGGAAAAGGTACAACCACGCCTCCAGCCAGAGTTTCTTTGAGAGGAGGAAGGAGAGGATGGACAAACAGGCTTGTATAACCCCAGGTGCTTCCTTCCACGACAGCAAGAGAACCTGCCTGCTCACTGGGAGGCCAGCGTGTTTTTGGATGGAGGGCTCTGAGAGAGAGCAGAGACCATTTCTGGCACTGGGGAATCAGATGGTGAAACGTGGACACTGGGCCGTGTAGGCCTTCAGGCTCCATGTGATCCCTTTCGCCCTGTCTCTCAGCAGCTGCTGGCTGATTTGCCTGCCCTCCTCTTTCTGACTCATCCCTTTGTTCTGTCTCTAGGGCATCTTGTCTTTTCACCAGGGCCCTCTCTTGCCTCTTCCTATCCTGAGAGCCAAGCAGGTTGCCTGGCACCATGAATACTGTGTAATGAAAGGATCAGTCTTTGCTGCCGAATGCGCACTGCTTTCCAGATTCCAGCAAGGTGGGGTTTTATCCTGCTTCTCCATCTTGGTCTACTAGGGATGCTGTGAAGTGACCCTGAAATTCCTGTCCTCTCTCAGAGCTCAAGGCTCCTTGTGGAAACCTTCCAGGTGAAAGTGTCTGGAGTACAATTCATTGCTCAACTCGGAGATGTCCTGTAGGACACTGAGCTGGGTGGGCTTGCTGTTGCTACACAATAAGCTTTCTGAGAGTTCCAGAAAAAAGCATCTGAATGTGTTTAATATCATTGCCTAGCAATGTTTATGTCCGTGTAGCCCAGATATAGCTGGGAGCCTTCCTATCCCTTGAAAGGAAGGTGAGATAACCTCCTATATCCCTTTTCTATAGCCCTGGGAGCTCAAAGTCCTTTCTCAGAGTCTCTGGATTCTTGGAGTGGAGCAGGGGACTAAGTTCAATCTGGCCTCTCTTGTCTCTTGGGCTCCATTTCCCTTGATGGTCTCCTGTGCTTATACCATATTGAGGCAGTGATTCCACAACAGAAAAATCACCCACACCAAGTGCGATGGACTACATGTTTGTAACCTCCTAAAGTCCATATGCTGAAGCCCTATTCCCCATGTGGTGGTATTAGGAGGTGGGGCCTTTGAGTGGTAATTAGATCATGAGGGTAGAACCTTCAAGAATGAGATTAGTGCCCTTATAAAATAGGTCCCCGAGAGCTCTCCAACCCTCTTTCCTTCATGTCAGGCTACAACAAGAAGGTGGCCATCTGCTACCTGGAAGATAGTCCTCACCAGAACCCAACCATGCTGGCACCCTGATCTCATACTTCTGCTTTCAGAATTGTGAGAAAGAAATTTGCCTTTTATAAGCTGCCTGGCCTATGACACCTTGTCACAGCAGCCCAAACAGACTTAGACACCAAGCATTTAGGAGAACTACTTAATGCTGTGTTGCCTGGCCCACTCCTTGCCATCTCCATCTCTGTTCCTCTCTCTTTCCCTCCCAGATTGTTCTAGGGGTTCCAAATTCTTGAGACAAGCATTTCTGCCCTCTCTTCTGGCAGTTTTGGCATGAGCCTTGTTAAGAGTGTTGGGGAGGAGAGAATTTGGGATGGGGATGGTGCGAGATAGGTTTCATTTTTCCTTCCTTCCTTCCTTCCTTCCTCCCTCTTTCCCTCCTTCTCTCCCTCTCTCCCTTCTTTCTTTCTTTCCTCCCTCGCTTCCCCTTCCTTCCGTCCTTCTTTTAAACAATTTTTTTTGAGTTGGGGTCTCATGCTGTTGCCCAGGCTAGAGTGCAGTGACCTGATCCCTGCTCACCACAGCCTTGACCTCCTGGGCTCAGGCGATCCTTTCACCTCCCAAGTAGCTGGGACTCAGGTGTGTGCCACCACACCTGGCTAATTTCTTTAATTTTTGTAGAGATGAGGTCTTGCTATGTTGCCTAGACTGGTCTTGAACTTCTAGATTCAAGTGATCCTCTTGCCTCGACCTCCCAAAGTGCTGGGATTACAGGCATGAGCCACTACGCCCGGTCAGGGTTTCATTTTCTCCATCATCTACCTCTAAACAAGATATTTTCCCAGTCAAAGACACTTCCTTTCCTCAAAGAAAATCTAGACCTTTTTTTTAAAGGAAATTTTATTTTATCCACCCCTTTTTCATGTAGATAAATGCCCCCTTTTTACACTGACATCAGTTTTGGATGATTGCTCTCAGGGGGAGGTCTCCAAACTTAGCTTCCCTTGGCAGCAGGTCTTAGTCGAACAGCTCTTAGATGCCTGCATCTAATCAAGGGGGTTAACACGGATTCGGGAAGCAAAGACAGTTCACTGATTATTTTATTCAGTCCTCACAGTCTGAGTTGGGTATAATTATGATGCCCATTTTATAGATGAATAAAATGACAGGTCAGAGTGATTAAGGAACTTGCTCCAGATTACATTGTGTGAGAGACAGGATTTCATTCCAGGCCTGACTCATGGTCCTTCCATGACCCCATTGCGGATTCCCACAGACTGGAGACTTCTAACTTCCTTGGCACATTTGGCGTGGGGGTATCTAGAAGAAAACCAGGGAGTGCTGGTTACATGCAGGGCTGGAGAGAGATGTGTGGGGGATAGTTTGGAAGGAAGGCGTCATTTGACATTGCTGCTATCAAAGACTTTCCTGCAAAAATGACTCCACCTTCACCTATTTTCAGGAGCTGGAAGGGCAGGGAACAGCATCCCCTTTGTGGGTGAGGGTGTAACTGCAATGGGGCCAAGGTCTTTCAGAAAGCTTGTAACTTACAAAAGTGATTTAGCTCTTGAGAGAAGGGACCTGCCTTCTACATAGGGTCCTGATCACAGCAGTTAGAAATGGATTCGATCTTTAGGATGTTTTCAAGGAAAATACAGAAGATGATGGCGATCTGAACTTTTTTTTCTTTTTCTGAGTTGGAGTTTCACTCTGTCATCCAGGCTGGAGTGCAGTGGCACACTCATGGCCACCCCAGCCTCAGCTTGCTGGTCTCCGGCGATCCTTCCGCCTCAGCCTTCCAAGTAGCCGGAACTACAGGTGCACACCACCATGCCTGGCTAGTTTTTTGATGTATTGTAGAGATGAGGTCTCACCAAGTTGCCCAGGCTGGTCGCGAACCATGGACTCAGACAATCCACTCGCCTCAGCCTCCCAAAGTGCTGGGATTACAGGCTGAGCCATCGAGCCCAGCTGGTGATCTGAATTTAATAGAAGTAACAGCAATAATAAGAGCAGTTACCATCTATTGAAAGCTTACAGGTGGCAGATGCTGTACCCAACCCCTGACATGCTCATCTCATTTAGTACCCAGGGCAGTTCTATATGGGATGTTCGGTTAACTGTCTCCATTTTACAGATGCTGAAATTGAGGTTTAGGGCCGGGTGCGGTGGCTCAGGCCATTAATCCCAGCACTTTGGGAGGCAGAGGCAAGAAGATTGCCTGAGCCTGCAGGTTCAAGTCCAGCCTGGGCAACATGATGAGACCTCATCTCTACAATGAACCAAAAAATTAGCTGGATGTTGTGGCACATGCCTGTAGTTCTGGCTACTTGGGAGGCTGAGGTGGAAGGATCACCTGAGCCCAAGGTCGAGGCTGCTGTGGCCATGAATGTGCCACTGCACTCCAGCCTGGGCGACAGAGTGAGACTCTGACTCAAAAATAAAAATAAAAAATAAAAATATTGAGGCTTAGAAGAGAAGTGATTTTCTCAGAGTCACAGAGCTATCTCTTACAGCCCACGGGGTCCTGCTCCCCCATCTACTGCTGCTTTAAACTTGTGTCAGGCCACCAAGAAACCAGAGACAGAAGTTACCCCTTATCACAGTTTCAGTTACCAGAGGTCAATTGCAATCTGATAATATTACATACAATAAGATATTTTGAGAGAGAGACAAATAAGACATTCATATAACTATTATACAGTATATTGTTATAATTGTTCTATTTTGTTATGGGTGATTGTTGTTCATCTCTACTGTACCTAATTTATAAGTTAAAGTTGATCATAGGTATGTATACCTAGGAAAAAACATGCTGTCTATAGGGCTTGACACTACCCATGGTTTCAGGTATCTATTGGGTGTCTTGAAAAGTATTCCTCAAGAATAAAGGGGCACTACTATATCCACAGGGAATTTAGAACAGATTCCACAGGAGAGTGGAAGGTGCAGGGGGATAAGGAACCATGTTTGGGTATGAGTAGACTCATTTTCAGATGACTCACTGTCCCACCAAATTGAAAAGTCATCCTTCTGCCATCTTGTGAAGTTAAATTCTCCCTCCCTGAAGAGGAGGGAGAAGGGATGTGTAACACAAATTCTGGCTTTTTTTTGTGGTGGTGGTTTGCTTTTTTAGAGACAGTGTCTTTCACTGTCACCCAGGCTGAACGCAGTGGTGCCATTATAGTTCAATGCAGTCCTGAACTTCTTTTTTTTTTTTTTTTGCGTTGGGGTCTCACGCAGTCGCCCAGACTGGGGTGCAGTGGCCGCTCCCGGCCACTGCAGCCTCGACCTGCTGGGCTCCGGCGATCCTTTCGCCTCAGCCTTCCAAGTAGCTGGAACTACAGGCGTGCGCTACCATGCCCGGCTAATTTTTTTATTTATTGTAGAGATGAGGTCTCGCCAAGCTGCCCAGGCAGGTCTCAAACCCGAGGGCTCAGGCAATTCACTCACCTCAGCCTCCCAAGCCGCAGGATACAGGCTGAGCCACCGAGCCCGGCTAGTGTTGAACTTCTGAACTCAAATTATCCTCCCACTTCAGCCTCCTTAGTAGCTGGGACAATAGGCACACACCACTCTACCCAGATAATTCCTAATTTTTTTTTTTTTTAGAGAGGAGGTTTCGCTGTGTTGCCCTGGCTGGTGTTGAACTCCTGGCCTCTAGCAATCCTCCTGCCTCAGCCTCTCAGAGTGCTGGAATTACAGGCACGAACCACTACACCTGGCCTTAAGTCACAAATTCCTCCATGATCCGTTGACAGACAATGTCAAGAACCAGTGTGAGAGCATAGGGAAAAGGCTACATTTTCATAGGATGGCAAGGCCCAGGACCTCACTCCCCCCTTCTCACCTGCCCTGATCTGCTGCTTGTGGTGGGCGGGGCTGGTGCAGGTTTCACTGGTCTGGGATGAAGCTTCCACAAACCATAAAGGCGCTGGATGAAAGGGGGGATAATGAAAAACACCAGCATGTGAAGAAGTGAATTTGGCAAGAGAATCTCAGACTCATTCTTCCGAGATTGCTGAAGTGCGAAAACGGAGAAGGTCGGTGCTGGCCGGTCCATCTGCTCCGAGTGCTTGCTGGCTTGGGAGGACAGCACGACCTCAGGAGAGAGTCTTGACCTGGGCACCTCCTCCTGCATGGCAGATGCTCTGTTATAGTGCCCAGGCCTTTTATGCCAGTCTCTCCTGATCTGGTTCCTTATGCTGCAGGATTGTTAAAAAGAACAGTCTGGTAAAGCCAGTATTGGAAGACTGGGTTGATTAGTCCTGCTTTTAGTTTTAGTTTCACTGTTGTTGATGCATCAATTCTCTAGTGAGCACAGGATTTCTTAGTGGTGTCTGTGAACCACTGAAAAATAAGGAGCTATTTGATGTGCACACGTATGTTTTCAAGGCAACTGTTTCATAGTGTCCATCAGATTTTCAAAAGTGCCCATGTACCAGATAAAAAAAAGGATGAGAGCCACCGATTTAAAGATAATCACTGTTTTGATGCAGAGTCAGGTTGCACGCACACTCTAAAAGCATGAATGAGCCGTCACAAGATAGGGCTTTGAAATTTCCTTAATGAACACTACACATTTAATAGTGCATCGTGCTGGTGAGGAGGCATGTGAATGGGCATTTGTATCCTGATGGTGGGAGTATTAATTGGAACATGCTTTGTGGAGGGTAATTGGGTAATGTGACTCAAGGACTTTCAGCTTTATGTATTTAGTTTCCTTGAAATGACGATTCCAATAATTTATCTTGGTGGCGAAATGTGCTGACTCTGGAGTCAGACTGACTTGAGTTACATTTTAACATTGCCACTGATTGTCTGTGTCATCATGGGCAACTTACTTAACTGCTCTAGGCCTCAGTTTCCTCATCTGTAAAATGGGGATAATATCATTTACCACTGGAAACTCAGGGAGGTTTAAACGAGATAATACATGTAAAACACTTAGTACAGTATCTGAGACATAATAAGTATTCAGTAAATGTTAGTCATTATTGTTCAGATATAAGCATTTTATTGCTACATTATTTCTCATAACTAAAATTTGAAAAGAATCCCAAATATTCAATGTAAGTGATTGGCTTAATGATATATCAACCCAACCAGTAAATATCAAATTAGTTGGCTGGGTGCAGTAGCTCATGCTTGTAATCTCAGAACTTTGGGAGGGAGGATTGTTTGAGCCCGGGACTAGGCAACATAGCAAGACCTCATCTCTACAGAAACTAGCCGGGCGTGGTGGCACACTCCTATAGTTCCAGCTATTTGGGAGGCTGAGGCAGAAGGATCAGCTGAGACTGGGAGGTTGAGGCTGTGGTGAGTCATGATCGTGCCACTGTACTCCAGCCTGGGTGACAGAGTGAGATCCCAACTCAAAAAAAAAAAAAAAAAGTTTAAATTAGTGAATATGATTAGAAAAATGTAATAATATGTCAAAAGACAAAGCGCAGGTTACAAAATAGTATGTGTGATATCATCCCATAAAAATGGCAGAATAAATATGCATTAAACACGTCAGTGGTTATGTTTTAAGGGGCGGCATTTCATTTTTCTGTATCTTCTAAATTTTCTACAATGGACATGTATAACTTCTTGTAATAAAACAACATAACCCAATAAAAGTTACTTTTTGAAAAAAAAAAACTGATCTCAGTCGAAAAACACACTGTGTGGCTTTGAGTAATCATTTCTGTGAAGGTTCCTTTCTTCATATTGAGAATGAGAGCTGTACCTTCTTTCCTTGTTGGGATGTTGGGAAACTCAAATAAAAGGGTGAGCATGAAAGGGCTTTGTGAAGCGTGGTTCACAGCACGTGTGAAAAAGCAGAGCGTCTTAACCTGGGGGCTTTCACAAAATCACCTGTGCAATACTGCAGGCAGACTCAGGAGGCCTGGTTATCCGGACTTTGAGAACATGCCTCCAGCCCTGGCCTAAAGGCCTGTTAGGATGAACTCCAGGGAACTTGGTATGGATTGGGGATGAAAGGTACAGCGACTTTCAGCTATAAAAATTGGTCTGCAGTCAGGATCCCAAGTTTAATCTCTGTGAAACTGATGGGCTGGTGTGGCCATGCTTACTAATTAGGCAGCAGAGATGTAATTGATCAAATCAATTCCCATCATGATGCAAAGCCTAAGGTCCCAGGGACAGCTTGGGCTTGGAAGAGCTTCCAGAAAACCAGAGAACGTGAATCCTCCCGAATCCTCCCTAAAATGTTAATGTGGTTCATCTGAATTGCTTTGCTACTTGCTAGCTCCTTTCTCAAAAACAAATAATATGGAGATGCAATATTGTGTCCCTCTCGTGGCAGACTCTGGAGCGATTTAAATTTGTGCTCACTCACTTCTTTCCTGGATTTGCAGCAAGCATTAAACTTCATCAGGCTTAAAGGGCCTTTGATTTCTGGAAAGAAGCAAAGTCATAGCCAGGTCCCTCATTTCATTTATGAATAGCTTTACCATTAATTTGAAATCCAGTGTATTAAAAAAAAAAAAAAAAAGAACGTAAAAGGGAAACCATTAGAAGAAACGAGAATGAGACTTATTGCAGCAACAAAGTGTTAAGAACAAAATTTTCAATCTGTTTAGTACAGATCAAAGGAAGAAAAGCACCGGAGAGGCTGCTTTGGTTGAGTGGAATAAGTATGGGATTTGGGGGTAGACAGAGCTGGTTGTAAGCTCAGCTCTGCCACTTATGAGCCCTGAGAACTTGGGTTAATAATTTTACCTTTCTGAGTCTTGGTTTTCTTATTTGTACAATAGAGAGAATTGCACCATCCTCCAAGGGTTGTAAAGATTAAATAAGACAACATGCTGAAATACCTTAGCTCAGTGCTGGGGACATAATAAGTGCTCAGTAAATATTAGTTCTCCACCAGTGTCTTGTCTTTTGAACAAAGCCTTGAGATCATGTCTTTGTTCTATACTACAAGCTCATAAGCTTTAGTTCTACTTCCTGTGCCATTAGATTTCCAGATTGTTCTTCTCCCTCCCCCCTCCTTTTTTTGAGACAGGACCTCACTCAGTTGCCCAGGTCGGAGTGCAGTGGCATGATATTGGCTCACTGCAGCCTCCATTCCCTAGGATTAAGCAATCTTCCTGCTTCAGCCTTCTGAGTAGCTGGTACTACAAACATGCACCACCAGGCCTGGCTAATTTTTAAATATTTTGTAGAGATAGGGTCTCATCTCAGGCTGGTCTTGAACTCCTGGCCTCAAGTGATCATCCTGCTTTGGCCTCCCAAAATGCTGGGATTACAGGTGTGAGACACGATGCCCAGCCCAGATTGTCTTCTAGATAAGGTAGACATTCCAGAATTTATGCCATGTTTATGTGTGAGCTCTAATTCTTATGACAGGCATAACAGTATCTGGGAGTGGGAATATATGTCAAGTTGGAAAAATGTATATTCAATGGTATACTATAATTTTGTAAACCCTGTTGTTTTTCAAATACACATCACAGAATACAAAATTCAAATCATCTTGAAAATCCCTGATTGCAGAGGACATGCAAGGTTCACTTTAGAAAAAGGGATTATGGGTTAAGCAAGACCAAGGAAATGATTTACTGGATGTCATTCTGGCTAAACACATGACAGACACACACTTGGAAGGTCAGAGAGCAACCAGAAGAGGGCAAAGGGGTGTTTGGGATATTGATAATCTTTTCTTTCTTGTCTTGGATGCTGTACCAGGTATGTGTTCATGTTGTGGAAACTGACAGGGTTATACTCATGACTGGTGCACTTTTCTGTATGTCACACTTCAGTAAGAAATGTATTAAAAGTGTGCATACATTTTGTACACATTTAGCATGAGGTGGGACAGGTCCTGAAGATGTCTCAAGCCGATTCACTAAGGAATGTGGGGAATTCTCTGTAAATCCTGATCAGGTTTTTTCCTGAATAGTCTAGATTTTTATAGATAAGCACAGAATGCAATCTGAAGCCACTGTCACCTCTCTTCTGGATCACTGCTGCAGCCACACAATTGGCCTCCCTGACTCTCTACAATCCATTCTCCACTTACTCAATGAGGTCTTTAAAATCAGAAATCAGGCTGGGTGTGGTGGTTCATACCTATAATCTCAGCACTTTTAGAGGCTGAGGTGGGAGGGTTACTTGAGCACAGGAGTTTGAGACCAGCCTGGGCAGCATAGCGAGACCTTGTCTCAAAAAAAATTCAAAAATGAGCTGGGAATGGTGGTGCGTGCTTGTAGTTCCAGCTACTTAGGAGGCTGAGGCAGGAGGATCACCTGGGTCCAGGAGGTCGAGGCTGCAGTAAGCCGTGATTGTGCCACTGCCCTCCAGCCTGAGTGACAGAGTGAGACTCCAACTAAAAAAAAAAAAAAAAAAAAAAGGAAATTAGATGAAATTATTTCCCTTTCCAAAGCTCTCCTATGATTTTCTATTGCACTTAGAGAAACCTCTAACCTCTTTATCATGACCTACAAAACCTTCCAAGATGTCCATGCTTCCTTCCTATCTGACATCATATGTCACCTTTCTCCTTCCTCTCTCCACTCCAGCATTCTGGCTGCTATTTTCCAAGTCAACCATGTCAAACACGTTCCTACCACAGAGCCTTTGCAATTCACTATGCCTGCTGCCTGGAACGTATTTTCCCTGAATCCCAGCATGGCTGGCTCCTTCTAGTCTCTCAAGTTTGAACCCACGACCTCCAAGCGTCCTTCCATCCCAGTCTCCCCATGCTGTCCCTTGATCTTCACCACTCTGCCCACCACCCCATTTTATTTCCTTTATGATACTTACAATGAACTGTTATTGTACGTTGATTTCTAAAACATTATGCCCATCCTCCAAGACCATAAGTTTATTCCTAGAGGCAGTCTTTGCTTGTCTTCTTCACTCTGTATCTGCAGTACTTCAAAGAGTACCAGGAGGGTACTTAACAGATATCTGGCTGTGTGGTCTTTGCAAGCCTCTTACTCTCTGAACTTCAATTTCCACATCTGTAAAATTAGGCTAATAATAAGCCCCTCCCACCGCCCCCAGGGCTGCTGTAAGGATGAAAGGAGCTATTGTGTACAAGGCCCTTAGCACAGTGCCAGGCACACGTACAAATGGTGGCTACATTTCATGGCTGCTAATTGTAAGGCTTTGTTAATTTTATGCCTGCCAGAAGCTTCTCTCATCCATTCATCATGAGCAAGCGATCATCTTATATTAGGGGCACTTCGACAAAATGGTGACATGGCCTGTCGAGAGACCAGGTTTCCCAGCAGCATTCTGATGTTTCTTTGGCTGAGTGTTAACCTTTCTCTGTGTGATGTACAATAATTAACTGATTAACGGAGACCTCGCGCTACTTCGGATCATTCTTCAAAAGATGCTGCGGATGGAATTTGTATCTAGAATAATGAGCAGCCTGCAGGACACTGCACCACGGTCAGACAGGTAATAAACGCAAGCACAGGAGCGCGACACTCAGGCCAGGAGATGGTGGCCGGAGAGGAAGCTGACAGCCGCGGCTCTCTGCTGGCACAAATGGGGCCATTTGTTCCTGGGGCAACCAGAGTAAATTGGTATCTTTAGAAATGTTTTGTTTAAAAAAAAACCCAAAAAAGCAAAAATCCTGCTTGAAAGGTTCAGAGGGAGCAGGACCTGTCCACTTTAAGAATCTAAGTTTGCAAAGGCGACAGTGATCGCTACAAGATGTGATGCAAATAAATGAACAAATCTTGGGTAAAGAACCTCACTGAATGGTAAAGAACTATTGATTTGAAAGGAAGAGGGGACCCAGAAGGATGAAATTGGGGAGTAGGAGTCAGAGAGAATGAATGAGATTGAGAATCAATTGTGGGAGTCAGTCAGTCACCCAGGTAACAAACAATATGTGGATTGGAAGACCATCCGCATGGAATTCTACCCACGAAATGTGAAAGTGTTCCACTGTGTTGTTTTTAATTTAATTTAATTTTTCTTGTGATCTAGTGAAGAAAAGATTGGGGAAAAATAAAATGAAAAGCAAATCTCTTCTGTTCTCAAATCCCTGGAAAAAAAAATCCCCTAAGTAGGTCATACAGTATCCTCAGTCGTCTCAACAGAGGCTCAGGCTACAGGAAGCATAAAAGAATTTCTAGGTGTTACCTAGATAGATCTGGTTAGGGAGAGATGCTGACAGATGACACAGGGAGAAAGTCATCAGACTAACCATCTTTAATCAGTTTGGAGCTAGGGAATCAGGGACGTTTGGGTCTGGACTCTTTCAGCAGGGTCTTAAACCAGGAGAATTAGCCCTACTGGTGTATTTTCAGCCCTAGAGGGGTCAGGGCTAAGCAAAGTTTAAGAGTTAAGTTTGTGGCCGTGCGTGGTGGCTCAGCCTGTAATCCCAGCACTTTGGGAGGCTGAGGCGAGAAGATTGCCTGAGTCCAGGGGTTCAAGACCGGCCTGGGCAACTTGGTGAGACCTCATCTTTACAATTAACCACAAAAACTAGTCGGGCATGTTGGCATGTGTCTGTAGTTCCAGCTATTTGGAAGGTTGAGGTGGAAGGATCACCTGAGCCCAGTAGGTCAAGGCTGTGGTAGCCTTGAGTGTGCCACTGCACTCCAGCCTGGGCAACAAAGAGTGAGAATTCAACTCAGAAAAAAAAAAAAGAGTTAAGTTTGTTCCTCTGGAAGAATATCAGAGCTTAGTTAACAAACAGAAAAAGTACCTGATTATACTTAAGTGGCTTATTACTTGGAAACTTTCTCTTTTTTTGATTTTCCTTTGTGTCACATGGAGATGATCTAATTTACATTTTTATTTTAATAAAAGAGCTTTAAAATGGTTAATTTCAAAGTAACCAAAATTGCATTAATTTTAATGTAATCAATGAATATTTTTTCTTTTAAAAATTAAGAACAAAACCCTTTGGCTACCATTCGTAATCCCAGGACCCTCCTTCAGAGGTAATTATTTTTATCTTTTTGGTATATTACCTTTCAGTTGTTTTCTGTGTATTTCTATCCATAAGCTCATCGAAAATAAAATATTTGAGGTTTTTAAAAAAAGTAATATTTCATACTATCTGTAATGCTCTGCAATTTGGTTTCTCCCCTTCCTCTCCCCAACAAGTTGTCTTAAAGATCTTTCTTAATTAGTACACATATCTAATTCATTCTTTCCAACTGCTGTATTCTAGCCCACTTTATGGATGTGTCAGAGTTTATTTCCTCACTTGCTTATAGACAGACATTTAGATTATTTCCCATTTGGAATAGTATTTTAAAAAAACAGACTTATTGAGCTATACTTCCCCCACCATAAAATTCACCCTTTAAAAGTGTACAGTTGTACACCAATACCACTGTGTCGGCAAAACATTTTCATCACCCCAAAAAGGAGCCCTGTATCCACCAGCAGTCTCTCATTGCCCCCTCCCCTCAGTCTCTGCAAACATCAATCTGCTTTCTCTCGCCATGGATTTGCCTATTCTAGACATTTCCTATTAACAGGGTCATACCAAATGGGACCTTTCGCTCATAGCTTCTTTTTCTTAGCACGTTGCTTTCAAGGTTTATCCCTGTTGTAGCGTGTATCAGTATTTCATTTTTTTTGTCCTAATGATATTCCACTGTATTAATATACCACATTTTGTTACCCATTCTTCAGCAGGTGGACATTTGGGCTGTTTCTGCTTTTTGGTCATGATGAATAATGCTGCTGTGAGTGTCTGTGTACAGGTTTTTGTGTGAGCATGTGTTTTCCATTCTGTCATGTATATACTGTGAGTGGGACTGCTGGGTCAGAAGGCAACTCTGTGTGTAACTTTTGAGGGACTGCCCAACTATTTTCCAAAGTAGCTGCGCCCTTTTACATGGCCATGAGTGTTTTTTCTTAAACAAGAAAGGACATATTCATGGGGCAAATGGACATGTTTCTTCTCGCGAAAAGCTGAAAAACACACTAACCCAGCACCGTTCAGCAGAACTTTCTGCAATGATGAAAACAGATGTGTGCTGTCCAACATGGTAGCCACTAGTCACATGTGGCTATTGGACACTTGAAAGGTGACTCCTGTACTGAGGAACTGAATTTTTTAGTTTCAATATTTATCTACTTGGAGTCTCATTCTGTCTCCTGGACTGGAGTGCAGTGACATGCTCCTGGCCACTGCAGCATCGACCTGCTGGGCTGAGGCCATCCTTCCGCCTCAGCCTTCCAAGTAGCCACCACATTTGGCTAAATTTTTTACTTATTTATTTATTTATTTATTTGAGTTGGAGTCTCACTCTGTCACCCAGACTGGAGTGCAGTGGCCGCTCACGGCCACTGCAACCTTGACCTGCTGGGCTCTGGCGATCCTGCCACCTCAGCCTTCCAAGTAGATGGAACTACAGGCACGCGCTACCACGCCCGGCTAATTTTTTGATTTATTGTAGAGATGAGGTCTTGCCAGGTTGCCCAGGCAGGTCTCAAACCCACGGGCTCAGTCAATCCACTCACCTCAGCCTCCCAAAGTGCGGGATTACAGGCTGAGCCACCGAGCCCAGCTAAATTTTTACTTTTTATAGAGATGAGGTCTTGCCAAGTTACCCAAGTTATCTGTTTTGAGCCCCTGGCCTCAGGCAATTCTCCTGCCTCTGCCTCCCAAAGTGCTGGGATTACAGGCATGAGCCACCATTTCTGGCTCAATTTTAATTAACTGAAATGTGATTATTCCAATGACTACCATACAGAATAGCACAGCACTTATCCTCTCCTGTCAGTAAAAACTCACAGTACTCAAAAAGGTTGCCATAAAGATCTGGGCAGGAATGCACCTTGCAGCTCCAAACTAGCTCTTGTCACAGACATCACAGAGAAGAAACGTGAGACTATTATGCCTTAAACCAGAATTATACCACACTGAAATTCAGGCAACTCCTGACTTTTGCAAGGATGTGCTTGCAAAGTTGGCATTTCATACATCTCCTTTCAGCTCATCAGCTTAAAGGACTGTCTTTATTGTTTTGTTTCTTACTACAAGAGCAAACCATGTTCACCACAAAGAGGCTTGAGAAGAAAAGAAAACTACCACAGAAAATTGCTGCTAATATCTTGTGTGTATGTGTTGTGTATGTATATATGCATATGTGTGCATGCATGAATGCATATGCATGCATGTGTGTCTATGTGTATGCACGTGTATGCATGTCTTTCTGTGTGCATGTATGTGCATGCATGCACGCACATGTGTATGTATGTGCATCTGTGTACACACGTGCATATGTGTGCACACACGCATATGCATGCACATGTGTGCGCACACAGTGCATGTGTGTATGCATATGCATGTATGTGTGCATGCGCATATGCATATATGTGTATGTGCATGCACGTATGCATGCACATATGTGCACATAGGCGTGCATGCACACCTATGCATATGTGTGCATGCATGCATGCATATGTATGTACGTGCCTATGTGCATGCGTGCGTATGTGTATATGTGTGCATACGCACCTGTATATGTGTGCATGCAGGCATATGCATATGCATGCATGTGCATGTGTGTGTGCATGTGTGTATGCATGCATGTGTAGATGTATGTATGTGTGTGTGCTGTTAAAGAAAAAAATGTATTCAGTGATACTTGTTAAAGCACAGTAAGGCTTTATTTGGGACCACTGAGACAGGTATAGGGACTACTGCACCAGTGCCTTGTAGCTGGGGAGAGAGATTGGGCTCTCCTCTGAATATGGAACGGGCACAGGAAAACTTACCGCCATGGAGCAGGGTGAAAGAAGTGAATGGAAAATTACGAAGAGGGACCATCAAGGGAAAGGGGGATTCTGGCTAAACAGAACCAACAGGATTCTTGCTAGGTGAGTCAGGGTGACCAACACCACCTGGAGAATGGTAGAGGACGAGGAACCTGACCGGGCGTCAAGAGTGACCAGATTCCAAGGGTAAGGAGCTCTTGCTAAACTGACTCACCAGGGCTCTTGCTGTAACTAGATTCTACAAGAAAGCACACAGGTGGGTCTGGGAGAAGGTTCGAACCTAAAGTGTGGTCAGGAGAGTTCTCGTTAGCACACACAGAATTCACCCTACGTCAGCTTTGGTATGAGAGCAAAGGTGTTGCTGGACCTAGTCTTGCTGCTTCCTCGCAGTTCCTCCCTAGTCCTTGACTTCGATTCTACTCACTTACTGAGTTCTTTCTGCGCACTGTAATGGGAGAGACCCTGTATCCTGGGGAGATGGTCAGCAGAGAGCTCTTTTCAGCTCAGTGTGACAAAGCCCTGAGGACACAGATAGCACAGGAGAGAAGGTAGCCACTGCTCGGGGAGTTGTGGAAGACAGTGAAGGAGAAGTGATGTATGAGCTGGACATTTGAGTTAGAAGAATCCATGGCGCAGAGAAGAGAGGAATGGCCTGAACCAAGGCTTGGGGGATGAATGAGCCAGATGTGTTCTGGGAAGAGGTATTGCTCCCGTGTGGTTGGAGGAACAACAGCTTGGGCCACATGTGAGTTGCCTGCCTGATTGCCTTTTAATTCTTCTATGAACCCAGTGAGATAAATAAATGCCATCCCTGCTTTATAGGCAGAAAAACAGGAGTTAAAAGAGAGTAAGTAACTTGCCCAAGTTGAACAGCCATTGAGGAGCCGGCTGGGATTTGGGTCTATTCAAGCACAAGGCCCAGTCTTGAGAGTTGAGCGAGGTTAGACTCCAAATGTAGAGAGACTTTCCTGCCGTGCTCGGGATGTCAGAAGTCACCTTGAGGTGAGCTCAGCAGGGTGCCGACTTGACCAGATCTGGGTTCTAGGAAGGTCATTGTGGCAGCAATGCAAGGATAGCTTGTAAGGAGATGGGCGATTTATCTTGGGCTGAACCACCCTCACCACATCTCTCTCTCTTTCTCTCTCTCTCTCTCTCTCTCTCTCACACACACACACACACACACACACACGCACGCGTGCGCATTCTCCATTTCAAAGAAAGCCTCCGGGAATCCAGCAATTTTTGGTTCCCTCTCTTTTCTTCAATGAAAACCCTCACCAGCAGCCTTGAGTTCCCTGTTAATTCTAGATCATGGCGGAAGATTAAGAAGGGTATGAGTCTTTGGACTAATCACTTCTCACATGGCCTCAGTTTCCTCATCTATAAAATGAACTTCTTGGCGTTTCCATCTTCAAACTTGCCTGGCTCCCCTCTGGCCACACACTGTGGTCTTTGGAAAGCCAGGACAGTTTTGAGCTGGCTACCCCCACATTTAGAGCCTAGCAGCATTTCCCACATAAGGCCAGAGCCCAGGCTTTCTAGGCACTGCTGGAAACTAACAGAGTCTTCTTCTGTTTCCAGGCTAAGCCAATGGAAGCAAATAACCCAATTAGGACCTCGCAAGCAGCTTGCCCAGTGAAGGCTAATTTAATTAGGGTCTTATTAGTTGTTATAACTACTTTTTAATGAAGCCTCATTGCAGGCGACTACGCAAATCTCAAGCAATTGTACTAAATGTTGGCAAATGACCCATTCGTCTTCACTTTCACATCTCCGCCTTGTTCACACCCATCCTGAGATTCAGATGCCTGCAGTCCATTTTTCCTCTGCAAAGCCAGGTGCAACCTTGAAGGCACATTTTCCTTTATTGTCTCATCACTCCTTCTCCGGGATCCACTGTCCCCTGACTCCAGTGATATGACACTGGAGTGATGTGGAGGTGGGGAAAGGCTGGGCAGCTTCTCCCTGCCAGCCATCTAAGTTCCAAACATTTCCATCATTAGTCATGCCATGGCTGCGAAATTTTGAGGATGAAAGGGTCCTGGTTGAAAGGCAAATGTTCTCTTGAAAGCAAACGTAGAAAGTCATTATCATGAATTAACACCCGAGGATTAGTTCATCATATTAGCTCATTGGTCAATAAGTGGGATTTCAAGAGGCTCAATCCTGGATGAAGTAGGGTTTGGTTTTTTTTTTTAAACTTGAGTCTCACTCTGTTGCTCAGGTTGGGGTACAGTGGCATGCTCCTGGCTCACTGCAGCCTCGACGTCAATCTTCTGTGCTCAGATGATCTGTCTGCCTCAGCTTCTCGAGTAGCTGGGACTACAGGTGTGCACCACCACACCTGGCTAAATTTTAAATTTTTTATAGAGATAAGGTCTTACTATGTTGCCCAGGTTAGTCTCAAACTCCTGGGCTCAAGCAATCCTTCTGCCTTGGCCTCCCAAAGTGCTGGGATTGCAGGCGTGAGCCACCACACCCAGCCTAGATTGGAGTCATTTTGATAGTTGGTGTGTAGAGGAGGATGGAAGAAAATCAAGAGTTAATTTCTATTCTGCAGCAGGCACTGAACTAGATATGCTCACATTTCTTATCCCATTTAATTCTCTCTCTCTTTTTTTTTTTTGAGTTGGAGTCTCACTCTGTCGCCCAGACTGGAGTGCGGTGGCTGCTCCCGGCCACCGCAGCCTTGACTTGCTGGGCTCCGGCGATCCTTCCGCCTCAGCCTTCCAAGTAGCTGGAACTACAGGCGCGCGCTACCATGCCCGGCTAATTTT